>JASTWR010000755.1:0-82733 GCA_030770355.1 Harpagoxenus sublaevis
GTGTTCCATCTTATGATTGTTTAGATGTGCTATTGCGATAAATATTACCACATGCCCTGGTAGTCGAATTGGTTAAGACGCCCGAACGGAATGCGGGAGATTCCAGGTTCGAACCCTGGCTGGGGTAATATTTTTCGCAATAAGTTTTTACAGTGATTTTAATATTAAATCGATATCGATTTAATTAGGGAAGGGAGAGGAATTTTTCCATCTTAATTTAAGGTGCTTAAATTTAAGCGTTTCGATAGAAGGACCGGATTCTCGGTCTACTTATAGTATCCTGACGATTGTGACCGTCAGGAGTGCCAGCTTCGTCGATTAAGAAATTTAATTTGTTTATTTATACACTGGCGAAGTTAATGTATCTCATCGTGTTTGAATATTCACCGTCGACGTAAATATCGGTGTTCCATCTTATGATTGTTTAGATGTGCTATTGCGATAAATATTACCACATGCCCTGGTAGTCGAATTGGTTAAGACGCCCGAACGGAATGCGGGAGATTCCAGGTTCGAACCCTGGCTGGGGTAATATTTTTCGCAATAAGTTTTTACAGTGATTTTATTAAATCGACATCGATTTAATTAGGGAAGGGAGAGGGAATTTTTCCATCTTAATTTAAGGTGCTTAAATTTAAGCGTTTCGATAGAAGGACCGGATTCTCGGTCTACTTATAGTATCCTGACGATTGTGACCGTCAGGAGTGCCAGCTTCGTCGATTAAGAAATTTAATTTGTTTATTTATACACTGGCGAAGTTAATGTATCTCATCGTGTTTGAATATTCACCGTCGACGTAAATATCGGTGTTCCATCTTATGATTGTTTAGATGTGCTATTGCGATAAATATTACCACATGCCCTGGTAGTCGAATTGGTTAAGACGCCCGAACGGAATGCGGGAGATTCCAGGTTCGAACCCTGGCTGGGGTAATATTTTTCGCAATAAGTTTTTACAGTGATTTTAATATTAAATCGATATCGATTTAATTAGGGAAGGGAGAGGAATTTTTCCATCTTAATTTAAGGTGCTTAAATTTAAGCGTTTCGATAGAAGGACCGGATTCTCGGTCTACTTATAGTATCCTGACGATTGTGACCGTCCAGGAGTGCCAGCTTCGTCGATTAAGAAATTTAATTTGTTTATTTATACACTGGCGAAGTTAATGTATCTCATCGTGTTGAATATTCACCGTCGACGTAAATATCGGTGTTCCATCTTATGATTGTTTAGATGTGCTATTGCGATAAATATTACCACATGCCCTGGTAGTCGAATTGGGTTAAGACGCCCGAACGGAATGCGGGAGATTCCAGGTTCGAACCCTGGCTGGGGTAATATTTTTCGCAATAAGTTTTTACAGTGATTTTAATATTAAATCGATATCGATTTAATTAGGGAAGGGAGAGGGAATTTTTCCATCTTAATTTAAGGTGCTTAAATTTAAGCGTTTCGATAGAAGGACCGGATTCTCGGTCTACTTATAGTATCCTGACGATTGTGACCGTCAGGAGTGCCAGCTTCGTCGATTAAGAAATTTAATTTGTTTATTTATACACTGGCGAAGTTAATGTATCTCATCGTGTTTGAATATTCACCGTCGACGTAAATATCGGTGTTCCATCTTATGATTGTTTAGATGTGCTATTGCGATAAATATTACCACATGCCCTGGTAGTCGAATTGGTTAAGACGCCCCGAACGGAATGCGTGAGATTCCAGGTTCGAACCCTGGCTGGGGTAATATTTTTCGCAATAAGTTTTTTACAGTGATTTAATATTAAATCGATATCGATTTAATTAGGGAAGGGAGAGGGAATTTTTCCATCTTAATTTAAGGTGCTTAAATTTAAGCGTTTCGATAGAAGGACCGGATTCTCGGTCTACTTATAGTATCCTGACGATTGTGACCGTCAGGAGTGCCAGCTTCGTCGATTAAGAAATTTAATTTGTTTATTTATACACTGGCGAAGTTAATGTATCTCATCGTGTTTGAATATTCACCGTCGACGTAAATATCGGTGTTCCATCTTATGATTGTTTAGATGTGCTATTGCGATAAATATTACCACATGCCCTGGTAGTCGAATTGGTTAAGACGCCCGAACGGAATGCGGGAGATTCCAGGTTCGAACCCTGGCTGGGGTAATATTTTTCGCAATAAGTTTTTACAGTGATTTTAATATTAAATCGATATCGATTTAATTAGGGAAGGGAGAGGGAATTTTTCCATCTTAATTTAAGGTGCTTAAATTTAAGCGTTTCGATAGAAGGACCGGATTCTCGGTCTACTTATAGTATCCTGACGATTGTGACCGTCAGGAGTGCCAGCTTCGTCGATTAAGAATTTAATTTGTTTATTTATACACTGGCGAAGTTAATGTATCTCATCGTGTTTGAATATTCACCGTCGACGTAAATATCGGTGTTCCATCTTATGATTGTTTAGATGTGCTATTGCGATAAATATTACCACATGCCCTGGTAGTCGAATTGGTTAAGACGCCCGAACGGAATGCGGGAGATTCCAGGTTCGAACCCTGGCTGGGTAATATTTTTCGCAATAAGTTTTTACAGTGATTTTAATATTAAATCGATATCGATTTAATTAGGGAAGGGAGAGGGAATTTTTCCATCTTAATTTAAGGTGCTTAAATTTAAGCGTTTCGATAGAAGGACCGGATTCTCGGTCTACTTATAGTATCCTGACGATTGTGACCGTCAGGAGTGCCAGCTTCGTCGATTAAGAAATTTAATTTGTTTATTTATACACTGGCGAAGTTAATGTATCTCATCGTGTTTAAAAAAAAAATGTTTTAGACAAAAGTTGTAGGGTTTCAAGTAACGCATTAAATAGTTATATTAGTGTGACTGCAAATAACTTTGTTAATGCCAGGTAAAAATAACTTTAAATTTTTTAGATGGAAACCCCTATTTTTAATTACATATTCTTATAGCTTACCTCGAGAACTTTTCAAAACACTATAATAAAGTATTTTTTTATTAACTATTTTTCAGTTATGGAGCTTGAAATCTACGATACTGCCGGCATCAGCGTTACCCAAGATGTACCGCGTGGAGGTTGCACGGTCGGATTTACACTAGCAGAGTTGTAAATAACAATATTTTGTGATTGAAGTTCTTAATTACTAATATATACATATTTTTAATTTAAATGAGTTTAAGTACAAATGTTTTTTGGAATTATAATTAAAGTCGTTCAATTACAAATAGGTACATTTTGAAATTGTAATTAAACTCGATTTTATTACAATTAAAAAGTAAAAAGAATAATTTTTTTTACATTTTCCTAAATTACAAATTTTACAATCTTAATTTACATTTTTTTTGTGTGTTTGAGTGTTTTAGAGTAAATTCTGAGTGGTTTCCATGGACTTCTTGACAGTATGCCAATCTTTGATAGAACGCAGAAATAGCTATACGATTTGATTCAGCAGGTATCAAGGCTGCTTCATCCCTTATTCGCTGCCTCAATTCTTGGATATTTTGAGGTTTTGTTTCGTAAACCTTACTCTTCAGATAGCCCCAAAAGTAATAATCAAGAGGAGTTAAATCTGGTGACCTAGGGGCCAACTTTCCCCACCCTCATTTCGGTTCCTTCTTCCTATCCACCTTTGCGGGAAAACTTCATTTAAAATTCGACGTGGCCCTGCACCAAAATGAGGCGGAGCTCCATCATGATGAAACCATATTTGCTCAAAGTTATTTGGAAAAATATTTTGTATTGCTGGAATTATTTCATCTACAAGTAATCTCTCGTACCTATGAGCATTGAGGTTGTCCTCCAAAAAAAAAATGGCCCTATCACATAAGCGTCTATCATGCCGCACCATACATTATTTTTTGTGGGTATTGTGTATGACTTTCCCGCATCCAATTCGGATTTTCATCTGACCAGAGACGAAAATTTTGATTATTAACCTCTCCCGTCAGTGTAAAGGTTGCCTCGTCTGTGAAAACAATTTGATAAGGAAAGTCGGGCGAGGCATCTATTCGGTCCATCATTCTTGCACAGAAGCGTATACGACGCTTATCATCTCCGTCTTGCAATTCTTGAACGTATTGCAGTTTGTATGGATGTAATTTATTTTTTTTTTAAATTCTGTGTACGGACATGGGAGCAATGTCGTGAGCTTGAGCTGCTCTATTAACAGATGTATGGGGATTTTCAATAAAAGTCTGCAGAACATCAAGTTGTTTGTCGTTATTAGTTGCAGATGATGGCCTGCCAGACCTAATGCGACTTTTTATACTACCAGTTTCTTGAAAACGTCGTACAGTTTTCAAAACAGTGGATTTACTAATTTGACGATTCGGATACGTGGTGTTAAATAATCGAACGACATCAGTGAACGATCGTTCATTGTCACCCCATCCGCGCATCATTAGGATAGTGATTCTTTCACGCTCCGATAATTCATTAGCCATTTTTAGCCAAACGTTTAATTTTTAATTTATTAATTTGCGAATTAAAAAGAGAAAAGTCCTCGGCAGAAGCAGAGAGCGCTCTAGGACGTTATCACCCTACCTACGTGATTATTCGCGAGAAAAAAACACTGAACATCTTGGCGCTTGTATTTTATACCCTCTCGTAGTGTCGATCCAGTGGGAGAGGGTCAGCGCGAGGGTGGGGGAGGGAGAGAACGATTAGGCCATTGGAGGATCCCATTGGACTCTTCCTAAGAGGGTCATCTCCAATGACCCAATCGCCTTTTCCCTCTCCCTCCCCTCGCGCTGACCCTCTCCCACTCCCTCTTTCCCCATAGGATAGGAAGACCCAAGGAGAAACCAAAATGAGGGGAGAGGATTGGCCATAACTTTTAATTGTAATAAAATTCGAGTTTAATTACAATTTCAAAATGTACCTATTTGTAATTGAACGACTTTAATTACAATTCCAAAAAACATTTGTACTTAAACTCAATTTAAATTAAAATTATGTAATATAATTAGATAGAAAAAAAATATACTTTATTCCCCACTTCTGGGGTTAAAGGGCGTTTTCCAGGGACGTTCCCAACCCTTTACAACTCCCAACCGCTCTTCTATCCATAACATTGGCGTTTTGTAGGGACGTACCCAACCCTTTACAAAAATTTACCCCGTCCTCAGCCCGACCTGGCCGTATGCGACCCTGTACATCCTAATCACCTCCCTCCCCTCCACGGAATCCCACTCCCTTCTCCCCCTCTCCCTACCCACCCCCACAACCTCATTTTCTCCGTGCATACTCCTACCCCCATCGCCTGGGCTGACGTCCCCTCCAGTCTCTCATCCTTCTCCACTCTGCTCCTCCGTTCCTCTCCTATCCATCCTTCCGTCTGACGTCCATTCTTCTGCCCTTCTCTTCTTTACTTAGCTCTCTGAGTCTCTACTCCTCTCCTATCACAATCCATCCGGCTGCCCTCCGTCCTTCCGCCCCTCTCCTTCCTGCTCCACTCTGCACATAAGAAAAATTAAAGCCCCTGACCAATTACCCCCACCCCCTCTTTCCCTCCTCCCCCTTAGCTTTCAGCCATCTTTCTCCCTTTCCCACCCTCTCTGCTACTTCCCTCTCGTCCTCCCTCCTTTAAACCTCTGCCTCCCACACCTCTTTACACCTCTTTGTACCTCTTGTCCACACCTAATAAAAAAATACTTTATTATAGTGTTTTGAAAAGTTCTCGAGGTAAGCTATAAGAATATGCAATTAAAAATAGGGGTTTTACCATTAAAAAATTTAAAGTTATTTTTACCAGGCATTAACAAAGTTATTTGCAGTCACACTAATATTACTATTTAATGCGTTACTTGAAACCCTACAACTTTTGTCTAAAACATTTTGTTCTAAAATGCGTAGTTTTCCAAATATTTAGGGGTTTCCATACTTTGGTAAACCCTGTATATATACATATATATATAGGCGCTGTGTAATTACGTACACGTAGATGTGTGTATGTGCATACATTATAATATGTATTATATTGTTGCGCCAGTGCTCAGACGCCCGTTACATCGCGGCGAATCGCGAAGCGTCCCCTTAGCGATCAGCTGTTATCGATCGATATTGATTTAACAGAAATTCTCGATCGTGGAGCCTCGGTCTTGAGCGGACGCGACGAACGCTACGGCCCGAGGCTCCAGAACAATTGAGATTCTCTGGTAAATCAATAACGATCGATAACAGCTGATCGCTAAGGGACGGCTTCGCGATTGCCGTAATCGCTCGCGATGTAAGGCCAGCGCACGTACAATGGGGAGCAAAAATGAATTCCTTTTTCGGTGTAGAGAGCATAGGTAAGTAGGTGCAATAAGTGCAGCGACTGTTCCTACAGATAGCGCACTCATCATACACCGTAAAGGAACCCATTTTTGCTCCCCATTGTACATTGCCGTAGCGTCTTACGCCACCTTACGTAAGAATCGCCTACGCGACACGTGAGCCAAACGTACGGCAGCGCACAATAAAAAACGTAACGTAACATACCATTTACCATACTTTACATGCGTTACGTAAGGTGACGTAAGACGCTACGGCAATGTACGTGCGCTGGCCCTAACGGGCATCTCAGCACGGGCGCAACAATATACTGGGTGGGGAAAAAGTCTGGAACCGGTGAAATATCTCGAAAACATGGCATTTTAGGAAAAAATGTTTTATACATAAGTTGTAGGGCTTCAACAAATGCATCAAACGGTGGTACTTATTTGACCTTGAGCGTAAGTATGGAGGAGCTTTCAAGGTCAACTTTAAAATTTTTAATGGAAACCCCCACTTTTTATTTAATATTCTTATAGCTGACATCGAGAGCTTTTCAAAACACTAGCAATAAACTTTTTTCGGCTGAGTACTTTTTGAGATATGAGTTGATAAAGTTTAAGTACCGCCGGCATTAGCATTAGCCAAGGTGTACCGCGTGGAGGTTGCACGGTCGGATTTACACCTCATTGTGAGTGTGTGTGTGTTTTTTTTTTTTTTTTTTTTATAAGGGGTTGTAAAAAAAATGCATTTACGCATTCCAGGCTTAGGTGTTTTGCCTGGATATGTCGGACTCAACCATTGACTGGGACTTGTCAATGCTAATACCGACTAAAACTTCCCCTTAACTCTGGCCTCTGATCCTCACGGAAATCGCCGTTAGGCATTACTTCGTGAGGGGAGGATCTAGCTACTGCTCTTCCTTCTGGTGGCTAAGATGACTTCATCGTTTCTTCTAGTTGTTTTCTTTAGCTCTCTTCCTCTCCGTTGAACGCAGCTCTATAAGGACTTCTGTGACGAAGGTGCTTGTGGCGTTCCAGGCAGCTTGAGTTGACAACATTGCATCTATCCATGTCTCTGGTTGGATTCTCTGATTCAAAATGTTCTCCAATTCATTACGCTGTGAATTGTAACGAGGACATACAAAGAAACATGCTCTGCATCTTCAGTAACTCCTGGGCAGGATGGGCACTCCGGAGAATTATCGTGCTTGAAGCGATGTAGATACTCTCGAAAACAGCCATGTCCTGACAACATCTGCGTAAGGTAGTAGTTGACCTCGCCATGCCTCCGGTTCAGCCAAACGTCAATTCTTGGTATCAGACGGTGTGTCCATCTTCCCTTCTCTGCGGCATCCCACTGGAGTTGCTATCGGCTTATGCTGTTCCGCCGTTCTTCTGTTCTAATCTCTTCAGCGCTTAGTGTGGTAGTTGACCTCTTTCGATCATAGAGGGCCCGTCTTTCCTCCGCTAGAACTCTGAGAGGCAAAGTTCCGGAAATGACACACACTGCTTCCTCTGATATTGTGCGGAAGGCGCTGGCTACTCTCAGAGCGCTCTGTCGATAAATTGGACCCGCTTTTCTCCATGTTTCCTGTATGTCTAGTGCGTCGGCCCAAATGGATATGCCATATGTGAGCACTGATGTGACTACAGATGATAGAAGTAGTCTTCTGCTCTGCTTTGGGCCTCCGACGTTGGGCATCAGTTGTGCGAGGCTAGCTCTCACTGCTGACGCTTTGGCACTGACGTGTTCGACCTGCTGCTTGAAATTAAGTCGGGCATCAATCATCACTCCCAAATATCGTATAAATGGTTGTGACTCTATTTCGTGCTCTCCAACATTAAGCTTGATCGTTTCAATTTGCTTTCTGCTTGTGATCAGCACTGCTTCGGTTTTATGTTGAGCTAGTTGCAAGTTCACCGTATTCATCCACATGTTAATTCTTCTGAATGTGATGTCAAAAGCCAGGTTTATCTCTTCAAGATGCTTCGCGACGATCACTACTGCTACATCATCAGCATATGCCACAAGTTTGACTTCTGTTGGCAAGGCTATTCTCAAGAGGCCATCGTACATGATGTTCCACAGTAAGGGACCTAAGTCTGAGCCTTGTGGTACTCCTCCGGTGATTTCGTACTCTTCTGGGCCGTTTTTCGTGTCATATTTAAGGACCCTGTCCGTAAAGTAGCTCGCTACAATTTTACGGAGGTATTCTGGTACGTTCATTTCTTCAAGGGCTCGCATAATGCAGTCCCAGTTGGCAGAGTTGAAAGCATTCTTAATGTCTAGAGTGGCCACTAAGCAGTATTTCTTCTTTCCGCCCTTCCATTTTTTTCCTGCAATTGCATCCTTGGCCGTACTAACAACCAGGTTAATTGCATCTAGGGTTGATCTTCCTTTTCGGAAACCATACTGGTTGTCTGCTAGAAGTGGGTCGACTACTGCTTCTATCCTTTGGTGGATTATACGTTCGAATATCTTACCTGCCGTGTCTAGCATACAGAGTGGACGGTAAGATGATGGCTCATCCGGCGGCTTCTTTCCTTTAGGGAGCAGTACAAGTCTTTGCTGCTTCCACCTTTTAGGAAAGATTCCTTCTTTGAGATACGTATTGTAGGTCTCTAAGAATAATGCCGGCGCTGCTTCGATAGATGTTTTTAAAGCAATATTTGGGATTCCATCCAATCCCGGCGCCTTATTATTCCCTACACGGTTGCATGCCTCCATCAACTCATCTTGCGTAACAGTTGGGATGTCTTCAGGATTAGTCTGCTCATGTCGATATGTGACTTCACATTGTCGAGGGAACAGCGTAGTTACGATCCTCTCCAGAAGCTGTGGACACGTAGGTGACGGCATTGGCTGGCTCTTCAGGTGGGTCACGACCACCTTGTACGGTCTGCCCCATGGATCCTTATCTACCTCTTCGACGAGCTCCTTCCAGCAGCGTTTTTTGCTATCTTTGATGGCTTTATTCAGTTCCAGGCGGGCCTTTTTGTACTCTGCCACCAGCTCTGCAGAGTTAGGTCGACGGAAGCCACGCTGTGATATTCTTCTTTTCCTGAGACACTCTGTACGAAGGGCGCTAATGTGATCGTTCCACCAGTGCACCGAGGGTCTTTGATTTATGCCACGTTTCCGGGGCATACAGGCGTCGCAAACCTGGGTCACTCTCTTTATTAGTTCCTTCGTTTTCTCTTCTGCACTTCCTGCGATAAACTGGTCGCTGTCTAAAGCTGCTATCAAAACAGTTGGGTCAAAGGATTTTACCTTCCATCCAATTGCATTAAATCGTCTGTTTGCTCTTCTAGAGTTCTGACCAGTCGATATTTCCCACAGTATTGCGCTGTGGTCGCTGGCTGTATAGGTGTTCATCACTTCCCAAGAAAAGCTTCCTCTAGTTAGACTGCTGCTGACGAACGTAAGATCCACTATTGAGCTTGCCTATCCTTTTAAATATGTTGGTGTCTCACCGGTATGTGTGTGTGTGTGTGTGTGTGTTTGACACTGTCGAGCGGTAGAAGGGAGACAATTTGAACATCTGCTTTAATTATTACCAAATACGCGCGCGTGCACACATGCACACACACAGCAGAGAGGGTTTGGAGTCAATAAATACTATGGAAGTGACGAACCGTAGGGTCCTTATCCCAGCTGACACACACACACACACACACACACACACACACACAATGAGGTGTAAATCCGACCGTGCAACCTCCACGCGGTACACCTTGGCTAATGCTAATGCCGGCGGTACTTAAACTTTATCAACTCATATCTCAAAAAGTACTCAGCCGAAAAAAGTTTATTGCTAGTGTTTTGAAAAGCTCTCGATGTCAGCTATTAGAATATTAAATAAAAAGTGGGGGTTTCCATTAAAAATTTTAAAGTTGACCTTGAAAGCTCCTCCATACTTACGCTCAAGGTCAAATAAGTACCACCGTTTGATGCATTTGTTGAAGCCCTACAACTTATGTATAAAACATTTTTTCCTAAAATGCCATGTTTTCGAGATATTTCACCGGTTCCAGACTTCTTCCCCACCCAGTATATGTCTTACACCGCCTTACACTTCCGAAGTTGCATATGGGTATCAATCCAGTATATAATAAACATATACATATATATATTGGAAGAATATCTAATGCAATATTACGGAATAACGCACATACACGGCACGCGCTTGTGTGCGGCATGGATCACTTATATTTGTGGCTACACATTACGTGTGTGCAATGTATACATGTATTTTCAATATATGTGCAATATATACATGTATTTTCAATACATGTTTGCACAGATAAAAGTTTCATGTCAATATCTCTTTCTATTCAACACCAACATAGAAAGAGATATTTATAACGTCAAACTTTTTACGTTTCTGCCGTAGGCGAAAAGTTACGTGACCACTGCCCTGAGATCAAGAGACACGGTAGTGTCTCGCGCCAAGTACGCGCGGAGCGAGACAGCCGTGGCTCTATAAATCAATAACACGAAAAACGCGGTTTAGAACCGGGATTAGAAATGTCGGTATTATCGACATTTATAGTTCCGCTTGGGTGGCGTTGTAATCGATTTCGAGTTTGCCTGTCACTGCAGGATCCCCTTAAGAAGAAGCGCAAGGATAGCGACGACGATGAAGAAATCGCGCGGGAAACTAAGCCTAAAAAGAAACGATCGAGCACCACGTCAGACATGCTCGCGATTCGTTCCACGCCTCTGGAACCGCGGAGGTTGTCGAGCGTCGCTTCGGACACGCTCGCGATTCGATCCAGCACGCCTCTGGAACCGCGGAAGTTGTCGCTGAGGGAGGAAGACGTCTTCCAGTCGCTGCAACCTTCTCTCGAAACTTCCATCAGAGAGGCTCTGCAAACGCCGGAGGGACGCGAGGATTTGCGAAAGAGTAATTTAGGACCCTTGGGAAAGAAATACGTGGACGCTCTTTTCTTCGGCGGGGACATGATCGATCACGTTTACGGCGTGTACGTCACGAACGATGGCCCGATGCTCGGCGACAAATGGTTCGAGATGCTCGCGGACGATTCCGTGATCGTGGACGGGGTGACGTACAAGGGCACGCCCGGCTTGTACGAATTGATCTTCAAGAGACACACCGACGCAATCTACACCAAGGATGACCTGCACAAATATAGAAGTCTACTGGTCATAACGCTCATAAACGCAGTCATAAAGCTAAGAATCCTATCAAGGGTAACAAGGGGCACAAGTACGTATACATCATCGCTCCGCTCGTGACCCGCGCCAGAATCGGCAGCGCTAGAAAGGGCTCAGGCGTGACCAATCTACCGTCGACCATGACATTGAATCACAACAAGATAGATTACGTTCACTGGGACGATCCCAACGAATTGGTAAATCGTCTTCGATTGCTCGACGCCTCGCATCGAGCTGGCAACACCGCTCACGACAATGAGATCGTATCGATAATCGAGGAGCTTCGCGAAGCGGCATTGGTTATAAATTGAAGCACCACGTCGAACGCAACGGCAGTACGATTTTCGATGTCGGTGAACAAGTTTGGAATGTCTCTGGATAGAGACGACGGAAGGTCGCGAGCATCGTCAATCGAATCTCTACGAAGCTACGTGCGCGACAGCGCGCTCTGTCTGAACGACGATTCCTACGACGCGAGGGAGCGCAAGATACGACGTCTAGCCGCACCGGAGGTCGACACCAACGCAACGAACAGGAGCTACGTCGAGCTGGCGCTTCGAGATCTGCGAAACGATATCGAAAAGTTTCGCGAGAACACCGCGAGCTCGCTCTCAACGGTGAAGAACGAAATGGACAAAACCATAATCGACAAACTGAACGAATTACGAGATACATTACAAAAATTTCAAAACCACGTCAAAGAATTAACGAGTAAAAAAACGGTGACGCAAGAATCATTCGACGAGACAGTGAAAAGAATAACAGACGGCATTCGCAAGCAAACCGGAGGACATTCGCAAACTAACGGAGGACATTCGCAACGCCCGCGAGTTCAAAAAGGTGACGAGCGATCGCAACGTGGAACAGGTAAGACTGAACGAAATTGTCGGTCTTCTCGACTCTTGCAAGAAGAGCTCTTCCTCCTCGACGTAATCGGAACACACACGTGAACTTGCCGTTATCGTTTTTTAATCGAAAAGAAAGATAAAAAGAGCGTGATAATGAGCGTCGAGAAACGAAGACTCGTGAAGGAACTGCACGCGCCGGTTCGAAAAAACTTTCCGCGGCGTCGCGTCGTAGTGCGCGGCTATGACGATCTGTGGCAGGCCGACGTGGTGGAGATGCGTCCCTACGCGCGGCAAAACAAAGGCTACAACTACATATTGACGGTCATCGACGTGCTGAGCAAATACGCATGGGCGTTACCGCTCAAGAGCAAGAGTGGAAAGGAGATGGCCGCAGCGCTGTCCAAGATATTTCGCGAGAGCGCGCGATTCCCGAAGAATCTGCAAACGGACGAAGGAAAGGAGTTCTACAACACCGACGTACGTGAGATTCTAAAAGAACGCGACGTCAATCATTACTCAACGTACTCAGTGATAAAAGCGTCAGTAATGGAGAGATTCAATCGCACACTCAAAGAGAACATGTGGAAACTCTTCACGCTTAACGGATGAATGGGTCAACGCGTTACCGAGTCTGCGGTCGAATTACAACCACCATCGACATCGAACGAAGTAGGAGGGGGTCACTGGTTCTGGATAACTTGTAGGCGTGGGGGGAGCGGGGCGAGGGGTTTCGATGGCGCGGGGTACTCCATGCCCGCGGCGCGGGGTCCGCGGGGCAATGGAGGGGGCGTGTGCACTTAGGGCGAGGAGGTCCGCGGGGCAAGGGAGAGGGCGTGTGCACTTAGGGTGAGGAGGTCCGCGGGGTAAGGGGAGGGTGGCGGCCTACAGCGTGGTTCCGGGGAGGAAGGGGGAGGGGGGCTTAGGCGCGCGCTCGTCGGGGGGTATGTTTCTAAATGCTGCGTTTTGCATAAGCCCTGCATAAGCGATCATTGATATATTTTACGATCAATTATAGTGACGTTAATGTCCTCTTCACTTTTCTAGAAAGAGATGTTTATCACAGATTATGTTTCTTTCAAGTATGCACATGCGGCCTGCATTTTTTGCTCAAAAGAGCCCTTTGCCGGGCCATGCTTTTGCGACTATAGACAAATAGCGCGAGCGCCGGTGACAGGCTGCTATAATTTACGATCAATTATCGCGGCGCCGATGTCCTCTTCATTTTTCTAGAAGAAGACGTTTTATCGACGAGTGTGTCACCATTCGACATGGACATTTCGTGACCCTATTCAGTTAAAATTTTGCGGGCGCATACTAGTTTTAACCGTCACGTTTTTCTCCATTTTTTCTAGAAAGGGTTGTTTTTTTTTTGGAGTCATGTATTGTGCAGGATCCGTCAACCTATTATTGACTCACTGAAGTTAGTACATCTCTACTGGACGGAAATTGGTCCACTGACCTAAATCTTTCTTTTAACTCCTATGATTGTCTTCCACACGCGAAAGGAATAAGATCTCAAATGCTCTCCATATAATTATCATAAATAGTAAATGTCGCAAACGTCAAAACGCATTGTGTTCCCTACTCCAAAAATTTTTCTTGGCTGCCATGACTGTCTTCTTCATAGTGTCCAAGCCACCGAATTCGCACAGTCTTTTCAGCTTTTACACGGTGAAGTTCACGAAAAATCATTTTATTCGAAGAAAAATGGAAAACAATGTAGAGCATTTTATCGAAGTTATCCACCCTGTACATGGGGTAAGTAGTGATACAGTGATATAGTGATTATTGAGAAAAAAATTTCCTGTGAAACATAATTCATAGTGTTTTTTTTATTTTCAGTGGTTATGGGTTGGCAACGAACCCATAGCAGAAGTGCAGTTGCACGATTTAGTCCGTATATGGATAAATCGTCGTGATCAGGTATTGGCATACACATATAATTAATTTGTAACATTAAATATATTTGTATGCCAATATTTATGTTTAATATGTGTTTTTTCAGGGGTGGTTAAGGCTGGAACAAATCAGGATTCCATATTTTTTAAATCTATATCACATGCTAAGTGTGAGATTTGATAGACGACGGAATCGAGAAACCAACGATCAAATTTGGTCGGCGCGCCACACTCTATTTTGCCTCAACAGATTATTCGGCGAAAATTAAAAAATAAAATTATTTTGTAAAAAATTGTTTTATAAAACAGTATCATGCTAAAATAAATTTTTATTGTATATTTATCGTGTGTTTATTCTTTCAGTTACTTTCCTTCTTAGATTTAGATATTAGAATAATTTACTAAATTATTAAAATATAAAAATAAATATTGTTTTATTTTATTAAAAATTTAAATATCGGTTAACATGTCCACTAATGTTCGGATGGCAGATTTCACGCGATGCGCGAACGGAAGAAAGGAAACGCGAGCGGGAGAAAGAGAGCGCGAACGGGAAATATACCGCGATGAGAACGAGATGCCATAACCAAAATGGCGTCATGAAACGTGCTGATGCGCTCACTGAAACCTCAGATCTCCCTCTTCCTCTGCATGACGTCACATTATGACCATCTCGCTCCCACTCGCGTTTTCTTTCTCCCGCACGCGTCGAGTACGTCTCCCTTTGGTTCAACAAGGGGTATACGGCCCGACCGTAACAGTAACCATCTCTCTCTCCCTCTTTCACTCCCTTTTAAAAAGAAAAGAAAAAGAACGCGTAGCTCGCGAGCTACAAGAAATCAGAGCACAAATATTAAATATATATAAAGAAACATTAATAACAGAAAAAAGAAACAATAATAATAAAAAGAAATAATAAAAAAGAAAATATTAATAATAAAAGTAAAAAAAGAAACATTACAAAAATAAAAGAACCGCAGCTAGACTCGAACTAGCGATCTCGCGATTATGAAACTAACGCGCTGCCCACCATGCCACGCTTTCAGTCGAATACTCATACTTACAATTTTAACCAAATCGGGGAGAGGAACGTCTGGCCCTCCCCATGTAATATTTTGTTAATATTTTAATAATTTTATTAAATTTTTTAAATTTATAATAAATAGTATATAATCATAATTTAAATAGGAATAGAGGAAAAGGAGGTGGAAGGAAAATTAAATAAGTAAAAAATAATTTAGATATATGTTATACATTTATTCATGTTAACCTACTACATCAAAAGATTTCTCTCTCGATGCATCATACATAATGTCATCCATAACATACGCTATTAGTTCGCAATCTACAATTGACTTTTGATCATAAAAGCCGCGCAAGAAACTAACGGCATCACATTTTTTGGTAATACAATTTCTTCGTAAAATACGTCCAAAATCCATAAATCTCACATTTACCTCAAGCTTTCGCTCAGATAGCTTGGAATACACATGCTCGACACAGTGTTCGATTTCGAATAAAAACAGTATGGTTGACGGCTTCATATACAAACATGTATCATTTAACGTAAGTTTCACAATATTTTCACCGCGCATTTTAACGAGTTCCATTACTAGATCTCGTATAGGCAGCGATAAACCGGCAGTTGACAGCATGAGTTGTTCTATATCCGTGCGTCTTCTGATGATCGTTGACCACGTTTCATAAGGCAGCGCGATCTGGTTTCCTCTGTTGTCTCCAAGAATCAATTCCACAAAGGAATTGCATGTAGGTCTCACGTTGATCCCAAGGTCCAAATACTTGTAAGCTGTGGGTGTCAACGCGTATCGTCTGCTGAGTACGCGAACCGCACGACGCTCCGACGAAGTGCTGTAGAAAAAAATAACGCGATTAGTTTTGAAATAATACAATTCGCCAAAGATATATAAATAGGAGGCTCTATAAATTAAAAACGAAACTTACTTGTTCTCACTCGATGGAGTTTCAGCATTGCGAATCGGCACGTAATAGTTCATGCGTATGCCGCCGCTGTTGCTGCTGCTTCCTTCAGCGGAATACATTTTCTCTCTCGGTTATGACAAGTGAACCGTTCCTACAAGTAACCGATACGAGACTGATCGTATAAAATTAACAGAGTATCTATACGCGGCAACACCCGCCCTTCTGCAAAACTACAATGTAATGGTGGTGGGGGATTAATGCTTCGCACAGTCCGCGCTCTGGAATTTAGGAGAGGGGAGGAGAAGGCACTTGACACTTAAAAAAAAACACAAAGAACGCTAACATCTATCAACCACTAACAACGAATGGGAAAGGGAAAAAGGAAAATAAAACATTGTAAAATTTATATAATTTATTTTTAGAAAGATCACAATTCTTTCTGGCGTTTCAACCACAAGTTAAATATTCTTTAAATACATTTTGTAATGCGCAATTCTTAACATGTTTTCCACATTGCATAGTATTGACCATGGTGTAAGTAACAAGGTGAAGCATTCCCGACGCTGCGCAGTCGTTCAATTTTTGAGCCAATCAGCGCGCGACCTGTTTTGCAAGAAAAGCAATATGGCTGCTCCTGTCAGTGCGTCATCTGTCACGAGTGTCACATCGGTCACGTCCGTCACCCGTCGCGTGCGTCTGTTGTCAAAGCGTCGGTGTCCCGGTAAAAACTTTTTTCATATAAAAATATATTAAAAAACAAAAATATATATAATTAAATATGTTCATACATGTTTATACATGTTTTTTTTTCTCTTCTACAATGTCTGTTCGTATATATTACAGGAAAAAGAATAAAAAGAAAAATCTAAAAATGATTTCCCGTAATCTGATCGCATTTGAAATGCGAAGAGAACACCTGAGAGATAGGCGAGTGAGGGAGAAGATGCGAACAGGAGACATAGGTAAGATGCGGATATACTGTGTATAACCGCAGCAGCCGTGCATCGGCGCTATACGAAAAAATGTGAAATTTACAATTTTGCACCTGTTTTGATGAAATCATCGCGACATTGTCCTAGATAAGGGTATCGTGCCATTGACCATGGATTACGATGGCAAGATGGAAACGTGTCGTACAGCATGGCTAAACGCCTAATTATATCGGTCGTGCTTGGTACAGAAGAGGATGACGAGATGTCAACTCTCGTGTACGTCAAGGGATGTCAAAAACGAGAATGGCTGATAAATCTGCTTGAGAATTAACCGAGAGAAAACCTAGTCGTCGAGATTCTGGATGCGGATTACGAAGATATTGAATCTTTAAATAATCTAGATGTTGTCAATACCATGGTGTAAGTAACAAGGTGAAGCATTGCGCATAATGGCGGCAGCTTTGGCGGCGTAACCAATCAGAAGACGACCTGTTTGTAGGCGCGCCGCTCACTTCAAAGTGAAATTTGATTATAAGAAATAAAAATGCGTGAATCATGTAATAAAATAATCATGTTAATGATAATGTTAATGATCATGTTTATGTTAATCATGTTTTTTTTTCTTCTATAATGTGTTGAAAAAGAATCATTTTTAGATTTTTCTTTTTATTCTTTTTCCTGTAATATATACGAACAGACATTGTAGAAGAGAAAAAAAAACATGTATAAACATGTATGAACATATTTAATTATATATATTTTTGTTTTTTAATATATTTTTATATGAAAAAAGTTTTTACCGGGACACCGACGCTTTGACAACAGACGCACGCGACGGGTGACGGACGTGACCGATGTGACACTCGTGACAGATGACGCACTGACAGGAGCAGCCATATTGCTTTTCTTGCAAAACAGGTCGCGCGCTGATTGGCTCAAAAATTGAACGACTGCGCAGCGTCGGGAATGCTTCACCTTGTTACTTACACCATGGTCAATACTATGCAATGTGGAAAACATGTTAAGAATTGCGCATTACAAAATGTATTTAAAGAATATTTAACTTGTGGTTGAAACGCCAGAAAGAATTGTGATCTTTCTAAAAATAAATTATATAAATTTTACAATGTTTTATTTTCCTTTTTCCCTTTCCCATTCGTTGTTAGTGGTTGATAGATGTTAGCGTTCTTTGTGTTTTTTTTTAAGTGTCAAGTGCCTTCTCCTCCCCTCTCCTAAATTCCAGAGCGCGGACTGTGCGAAGCATTAATCCCCCACCACCATTACATTGTAGTTTTGCAGAAGGGCGGGTGTTGCCGCGTATAGATACTCTGTTAATTTTATACGATCAGTCTCGTATCGGTTACTTGTAGGAACGGTTCACTTGTCATAACCGAGAGAGAAAATGTATTCCGCTGAAGGAAGCAGCAGCAACAGCGGCGGCATACGCATGAACTATTACGTGCCGATTCGCAATGCTGAAACTCCATCGAGTGAGAACAAGTAAGTTTCGTTTTTAATTTATAGAGCCTCCTATTTATATATCTTTGGCGAATTGTATTATTTCAAAACTAATCGCGTTATTTTTTTCTACAGCACTTCGTCGGAGCGTCGTGCGGTTCGCGTACTCAGCAGACGATACGCGTTGACACCCACAGCTTACAAGTATTTGGACCTTGGGATCAACGTGAGACCTACATGCAATTCCTTTGTGGAATTGATTCTTGGAGACAACAGAGGAAACCAGATCGCGCTGCCTTATGAAACGTGGTCAACGATCATCAGAAGACGCACGGATATAGAACAACTCATGCTGTCAACTGCCGGTTTATCGCTGCCTATACGAGATCTAGTAATGGAACTCGTTAAAATGCGCGGTGAAAATATTGTGAAACTTACGTTAAATGATACATGTTTGTATATGAAGCCGTCAACCATACTGTTTTTATTCGAAATCGAACACTGTGTCGAGCATGTGTATTCCAAGCTATCTGAGCGAAAGCTTGAGGTAAATGTGAGATTTATGGATTTTGGACGTATTTTACGAAGAAATTGTATTACCAAAAAATGTGATGCCGTTAGTTTCTTGCGCGGCTTTTATGATCAAAAGTCAATTGTAGATTGCGAACTAATAGCGTATGTTATGGATGACATTATGTATGATGCATCGAGAGAGAAATCTTTTGATGTAGTAGGTTAACATGAATAAATGTATAACATATATCTAAATTATTTTTTACTTATTTAATTTTCCTTCCACCTCCTTTTCCTCTATTCCTATTTAAATTATGATTATATACTATTTATTATAAATTTAGAAAATTTAATAAAATTATTAAAATATTAACAAAATATTACATGGGGAGGGCCAGACGTTCCTCTCCCCGATTTGGTTAAAATTGTAAGTATGAGTATTCGACTGAAAGCGTGGCATGGTGGGCAGCGCGTTAGTTTCATAATCGCGAGATCGCTAGTTCGAGTCTAGCTGCGGTTCTTTTATTTTTGTAATGTTTCTTTTTTTACTTTTATTATTAATATTTTCTTTTTTATTATTTCTTTTTATTATTATTGTTTCTTTTTTCTGTTATTAATGTTTCTTTATATATATTTAATATTTGTGCTCTGATTTCTTGTAGCTCGCGAGCTACGCGTTCTTTTTCTTTTCTTTTTAAAAGGGAGTGAAAGAGGGAGAGAGAGATGGTTACTGTTACGGTCGGGCCGTATACCCCTTGTTGAACCAAAGGGAGACGTACTCGACGCGTGCGGGAGAAAGAAAACGCGAGTGGGAGCGAGATGGTCATAATGTGACGTCATGCAGAGGAAGGGGGAGATCTGAGGTTTCAGTGAGCGCGTCAGCACGTTTCATGACGCCATTTTGGTTATGGCATCTCGTTCTCATCGCGGTATATTTCCCGTTCGCGCTCTCTTTCTCCCGCTCGCGTTTCCTTTCTTCCGTTCGCGCATCGCGTGAAATCTGCCATCCGAACATTAGTGGACATGTTAACCGATATTTAAATTTTTAATAAAATAAAACAATATTTATTTTTATATTTTAATAATTTAGTAAATTATTCTAATATCTAAATCTAAGAAGGAAAGTAACTGAAAGAATAAACACCCGATAAATATACAATAAAAATTTATTTTAGCATGATACTGTTTTATAAAACAATTTTTTACAAAATAATTTTATTTTTTAATTTTCGCCGAATAATCTGTTGAGGCAAAATAGAGTGTGGCGCGCCGACCAAATTTGATCGTTGTTTTCTCGATTCCGTCGTCTATCAAATCTCACACTTAATATGTGATATAGATTTAAAAAATATGGAATCCTGATTTGTTCCAGCCTTAACCACCCCTGAAAAAACACATATTAAACATAAATATTGGCATACACATATATTTAATGTTACAAATTAATTATATGTGTATGCCAATACCTGATCACGACGATTTATCCATATACGGACTAAATCGTGCAACTGCACTTCTGCTATGGGTTCGTTGCCAACCCATAACCACTGAAAATAAAAAAAACACTATGAATTATGTTTCACAGGAAATTTTTTTCTCAATAATCACTATATCACTGTATCACTACTTACCCCATGTACAGGGTAGATAACTTCGATAAAATGCTCTACATTGTTTTCCATTTTTCTTCGAATAAAATGATTTTTCGTGAACTTCACCGTGTAAAAGCTGAGAAGACTGTGCGAATTCGGTGGCTTGGACACTATGAAGAAGACAGTCATGGCAGCCGAGAAAAATTTTTGGAGTAGGGGACACAATGCGTTTTGACGTTTACGACATTTACTATTTATGATAATTATATGGAGAGCATTTGAGATCTTATTCCTTTCGCGTGTGGAAGACAATCATAGGAGTTAAAAGAAAGATTTAGGTCAGTGGACCAATTTCTGTCCAGTAGAGATGTACTAACTTCAGTGAGTCAATAATAGGTTGACGGATCCTGCACAATACATGACTCCAAAAAAAAAACAACCCTTTCTAGAAAAAATGGAGAAAAACGTGACGGTTAAAACTAGTACGCGCCCGCAAAATTTTAACCGAATGGGGTCACGAAATGCCCATGTCGAATGGTGACACGCTCGTCGATAAAACGTCTTCTTCTAGAAAAATGAAGAGGACATCGGCGGCGCGATAATTGATCGTAAATTATAGCAGCCTGTCACCGGCGCTCGCGCTATTTGTCTATAGTCGCAAAAGCATGGCCCGGCAAAGGGCTCTTTTGAGCAAAAAATGCAGGCCGCATGTGCATACTTGAAAGAAACATAATCTGTGATAAACATCTCTTTCTAGAAAAGTGAAGAGGACATTAACGTCACTATAATTGATCGTAAAATATATCAATGATCGCTTATGCAGGGCTTATGCAAAACGCAGCATTTAGAAACATACCGCCCGACGAGCGCGCGCCTAAGCCCCCCCTCCCCCTTCCTCCCCGGAACCACGCTGTAGGCCGCCACCCTTTTTTTTTTTGACGCGGGGAAATCTTCGACCCTGGGCTCCCGGGCAAGCCCGGTATGTGGCCCAGGGCCCCCTCCGATTGAGGAGAGGGGGAAGACCCCCCGCCCTCGGGGGAGAGGACTTGGGAGTGCCGGATTCCTACCGGCTAAAACCCCGCGGGGATCCTTCTCGGCGCGTTTGATGTGAGGGAGCCCCGGGAAACGCCATGATTCTTCCGGGACTCCCCCCGCGCCATGCCCGTGAGGGCACCTGTCCTGGGGGGGGAGCTAGTCCTCCCCCCCCCTAGCCTATGAGGCTGCCGCTTCTGTTGTAGCGGACCGGGGGGATCCCCGCCCCGGCCCGCCACTCGTCACATTGGGGGGGGGGGGGGGGTTTTGGTTGCGGGCGCGCGGGAGCCCCCGCTCGCGCGCCCACACCCCCATCCGTCCCCCCCCCCAAGTGGGGGGAGGACTGCTCCTTCTCGTATCCGAGCCCCCCCGCTCCCCCGTTTGGGCAGGGGCGGTGGGCGGGGGGGCTGACCTCCCGGGTGGGGACGGACGATGATTGCCGGTCGGGGAGAGGCGGGCCCAAATGCGTGGGCTCGCAGCCGCCTCGGCGCTTCCCCCCCGCGCCTAATAGCGGGGGGAGCGGGCCTCCAACGAACGGTAAGGCCCACAGCGACCGAGGCAAACCCTCGCCGGCCACCGACCGTCCCCTCACTAGCGTCAGCTATCCCCCCCAGACGAGGGGGACAGGACGCGGGGGTCGCAGCGCCGCCGTTTTGGCGGCAGCCGCGGCCCGCTGTCGTCGTTGCTGCCGCTCTTGCCGCCGCCGTCGCCCCCAGACGGGCGACGACGGCGCAGCAGTGCGCGCCGCCGCGTCAGCGGCGACGACGACCTCCCTGCGCCCCCCGCGCTTCCCGCCCTGTTACGGGCCGTGGCGCGGGGGGCGTCCGTACGCGTCGGGCGGCGGCGCTGGTCGCGCCGCCGCCGCTGTCGTCGCGGCGACGGCGGCGGTGGTCGCCCACCCCCGCCGCCGCCGTCACCGTCGCTGTCGGGAGGGGGGTCTACCTCCCCCCTCCTGATCCTTTCGGCTGCCTCCTTCCTCGACATTACGCTGCCGCAGAAGGAGACAAAGGCCGACCATTTGACCTCTCCCTGTGGTCCGACCACCGCCTCGACGATGGCCGGCAGGGAGAGGTCCCCTCCTATCTCCGCCCGGAGAACACGACGCAGCTCTTCCCACGCCGGACAATGCTCCAGCGTGTGCTGCGCCGTGTCCGTCGCCTCCGGGCAGTGGTGGCAGCCCGTGGTGCTTTCCCTTCCGATGCGGCACAGGTACTCCCCGAAACAACCGTGTCCCGAGAAGACCTGCGCCGCATGGAACGTCAGTCCGCGTCCCCTTCTGAGTTCCAGCCATTCCCGTAGGAATGGCTGGATTGCCTCACGGACCCTCCTCCCCGCCTGCTGTGGGAGTGTGAGCATGGCACTCCACTCCCGGAGGAGGGTCTCCTTGGCTCGGCGCTTCAGCAAAGCCCTCGCCCTGGGCACGACCATGCCCCCCCCCCCCCCGATTCGATCTCCCTTATCCTCCGGTAGGTTCTCATCTGAGAACCCGCCAGAAGATCGATCGGGGTAATGCCGGCGAGGACCGTCGCCCCCACGTGGGATACGGTCCGGTACGTCCTGGCCGCCCTGTTCGCAATGATGCGCTGGTCGGCTCTCAGTTGCCTGCCTAGGCGGTCGTTCTGCACGACCTCCTCCGCCCAGACAGGCGCTCCGTAGAGGAGCACTGAGTGGACGACCGACGCGTATAAGCGACGCACCTGCCCGCCGGCGCCGCCCAGGTTGGGCAACAGCCTGGCCAGGCAATTTGCCATGGTCATGGTTTTTGGCACCGTGCGGGCGATGTGCTCGCCGAAGCTACGCGTCTCGTGCAGCCACACCCCCAAGTATTTGAGTTGAAGGGTGGCCGGGACGCGGACTCCCTCAACATAGATGCTGGGCCTTGTTTCCGGGGGCGGGCCCCGCAAAGCGCGGCTGAAGAACCACGTGACTTGCGTCTTCTGCGGGGCCACCCTGAGGCCCAGCTCCCTCACTTTGCGCATCACCGTGGTTGCCGCCGCGTTGGCCAGCCCGGCCACCTCCTACCAGCTCCCCCCGCCGACGCTCAGGTACACGTCGTCCGCGTACCCGGACAACCAACAGCCGGCGGGGAGAATAGCCCGCAGGACCAGGTCGTAGCCGATGTTCCATAGCAGGGGTCCCAGGACGGATCCCTGCGGAACACCGCGCTCGATGAGCCTGGTCCTCGACACCCCGTCCTGGTTGACGTACGACACGCCCCTACCCCGGAAGTAATCGGCGATCACCGCCACCAAGTAGGCGGGAACGCCGAACCCTCGTAGGGCCCCCCCGATCGCAGTCCAGGGGAGGGTGTTAAATGCGTTGGACACGTCAAAAGACATGCCCAACGCCACCCCCCCCCCCGCTTGTGACTGCCTCCGTGCGGGAGACGACGCGAAGGATCGCGTCAATCGTCGATCTTCCCGCACGGAATCCGAACTGTTCGTCGGAGAGGCCCCCGCACCGGGACAGGTGCCCGACGAGGCGTTCGGCGATTACCCTTTTAAAGAGTTTGCCGGCCTCGTCGAGCAGGCATATTGGCCTGTACGCGGACGGGGAGTCCGCGGGCTTACCCTCCTTCGGCAGAAGGACCAGACTGGCCTCCTTCCAGCGATTGGGGAATCGGCCGGTCCTCAGGCATTCATCGAAGACTCGCTTCAGCCGACCGGCCAATCCCCCCGCGGCCAAGATCAACGCTCGGCCCGGGACCCCGTCAGGGCCAGGGGCCTTGCCCCTCTTGACCCTGCGGAGTGCTAGGCCGCCACCCTCCCCTTACCCCGCGGACCTCCTCACCCTAAGTGCACACGCCCCCTCCCTTGCCCCGCGGACCCCGCGCCCCGGGCATGGAGTACCCCGCGCCACCGAAACCCCTCGCCCCGCTCCCTCCTTGCCTACAAGTTATCCAGAACCTGTGACCCCTCCTACTAACGATCGGAATGCGACCAGTGGACGTGACACCCGCTGTCGCCGACAGACTTCTATCCACGGTGTACAGTCGCACGAAGATCGCCGGCTCGGCGAAATTTAAATTGAACGATCCGGTACGCATAAGCAAATTCAAGACGATATTCGAGAAGGGCTACACTCCAAACTGGACCACCGAGATCTTTCGCGTCGCCAAGGTACAACGAACCAATCCTGTGACGTATCTGCTAAAAGATTACCGTGGGGAAACGATAGCCGGAGGATTCTACGAGTACGAGTTGCTCCGAGTATCCAATCCCGATGTCTACCTCGTGGAGAAAGTGCTGCGCAAACGGGGTAACCAAGTGTACGTGAAATGGTTGGGAATGGACAGTTCGCACAATTCCTGGATAAATAAGACAGCTGTATTATAATATATTTTATACTGTTATATATTTTTTTATAGAAATAAAATCGTGTACATATTGCGATATAGAAATTTTTTTTCTCCCTCTCACTTGCGCTGATATATTATAAATGCAGTTCTTTGAAACTAATTCCTGGCTTTATGTAATAAGCGCAAGGAACAATACCGCACTCCATTTATTCTTACATTATGTTAATGTTATATAAATCTTTTTTCGCAATAAATTCTAAAATTCTATAAAATGTCACATTTATAAAAAAAAATTATAATGTACATTCTGTTGATTCGACTGTTGTTACACGCGAGACAACGAGACAAAGTAACCCCTTGGAAACATAAAACCATCTCGCTGGGGTACAAACGTCGATTGTGAAAAAACAAATTTGTTGCAAAAGACGTTTGTACCCCAGCCAGATGGTTTTATTAAAATTTATTGAGACAAATTAGACTCGGGAAACACTTACCAAAGAAACAAATAAAAGTTCCTAATTCGATGTAATCGCAAAGCCATGGGGATTGAGCGAATTGCAATACGCCATGTATCTTTTGTAACGCGAAGACCGTGACGCATGCAATTTTGAAGATTGCGATAGTGTATGACGTAACGCTTCTTATCGTACACAGTCGCGTGGAGCTTGACGAGAAAACAAACAAAAAAATGAAAAATTTATGGTTGAAGATGAGAGCTACACCACGCTCTATCTAAAAAAAAACCTTTGGTTTTTTGTCTTCCGAGCTTATTTGAACATTTTTGTTACAATACATTTTTTTCTATTTTACAACGCATTAAAAAAACAGCGTAGTTCTTCCCCTATATTTTAAATATTATTTACCGCCATGAAGGCAGCGTAGTTCTTCCACCAAGAATTAATAAAAAATATAATGTGATAAAGAGAACAAACAATGGGGAAACATATATTATATGTATAAAAAATATCTCGCGCGTTTATTCTTTGCGCGTTTCCTCTCCATTTTCCCTCACTGATATTCCGTAATGTCCCCACGGTAGAGTGTCGAAGGAATCGGGCACAACGCATCGTTTGTCGTCGTAGGGACTAAGAGCTAGCTTCAACTCGGACACGGTGTACACCTCGTGCAGCTTCGAGCGCAAGCACGAATGACGTCGCGACTGCTCCGTCACGTTGAGCAGACACCGCTTGTAATCATCGAACGTTATCATTCTCGCAACCACGTTCCTCTTTACACCCTTTATCCTCTTAGTGTCGTATTTACCAATCACCTTCAGAGCGTACATCTTCGCTCTGAGCCCTACGAACTCAGTCATCATCGCACCGTTGTTTTCATCTTTCATCAGACCGGGTATTTTCTTGTTCGCGCGCGGCATACCGTACGCATTGCCCTCGGGATAGTCACTCGTATCAAATCTCACGATATCGCGCCTGATATTCTCGTACGCGTCGTCGCATTCTAGGCGATATATGAAGTTATCGGTGTCCGTGTACATTAGTTTACACCTATCGCGATACAACGGTACCATGTAATTGTAATGAAATTCATACACGAGCATCTTAGATATCTCTAGAATGCACATGCCCACGTAGATCGGCTTGTTGAATTTCACCTCGAGCCTGCGTAGCTCGACGGCCATCAAATCCTCCGAGAAAACGTTTCAACTGTGAAAGTTCGGCTTAGCGACCATTGCCTCAGCGCCGTATACCCCGTCCCAGCGCGTGACGAGACGCACATCGACGTGCTCGCGCACGTTCTCCATTGTTTTTCCGAATACCGCCTTGTTCATCAATTTATACATATTTCTCTCAAACTCGTTATTCGCGGAGAGTTCTAAATCCCGTGTTAAGCTCTATATAACTGCGAAGCCACGGAGATTGCGCGAATCGCAACACGCGATGAATCTTCGTTACACGCAACGCATATCGAGTGGCACCCGTTTGACCACGTTGATATTGACCACGGTCCCGATTGACTACGTTGAAATTGACCACGTTGCGATTGACCACGTTGTGATTTACCACGGTCCCGATTGACCACCGTCCCGATTGACCACGGTCCCTGCAGCCGCCCACTTCGGGACGGCGGCAAGCAGCGGCCGAGCACGGTACGAGACCAACCGAGGGAATCACCACGGGGAATATAGGAGCACCACATGGGCACATCTTTGATCCTGGTGGACAAGCAGCTTCTGCCGCCCACTTCGGGGTGGCCGCGAGGAGCGCCACAGGGATATCTCATGGATCCCGGTGGACGAGAGGCCCTTCCGGGCAGGCAATAGCTTGTAAGTTAGGCGTACGCGAAGCCCATAGACCAAACCTCCGACCAAAACTCCAAAAGGTGAAAACCTGGTGCAGCGGTGCCGTCTGGGGAGGTCCCACACATGGTACTGGCAGTGGAAATTTCCATGTCGGAGCCCCACGATAAGAGTTACGGGGCACACACGCGTCAACCACGCGAAAACAGCGTGTCGGCATGTGCGAAAACATGCAAAAACTGCCGACGTCAGCGTGGCGTGATCGCAAATATCGAATAACAACCCAAGAGTGGGGATAGCGCGAGTGGTAGGGAGCCACAGCGAGCGACATTGCTCTTGGCAGTTTATCGGATACAGTCGTAGCGTGCGGACGTTCTACGCACTGTATATTACAACCGGTAACTCCCGCGTGATTGCGCGTTAAATTTCTCGTTTGACAATAGCGAGCGGTAAATAGCTACCATCTGTAAAACAACACATTGCGTGCGTGAAGTGAAACATTGTAACAAATACAAAAGTTAACGATTTATAATAAATAATTTGTCTTTAGTGAAAGTCGTGTCTTAAGATTAATTTCACATACTTACCTTCTACTCACCTTGTCCCACGGCGGTGATACAACGTTGTCCAGCGACTCCTTGGTGAAGCGAGACTCCGGGGAAGTTTATCTACGGCGACGATCCATCCTGGGCAGGAACCTGAAACAGAAAAAAATAAATTAGTATAGTTAATAATCGAGGCCAGCGGATATCCGATACGGAGAGCGCAGCGACGGTGATGGTCCACGGGGCATCCACCTATAACACAAAGCGGATATTTAATTATCGTTAATAATTAATATATGCGAGCGGTAACTTGGTATGCGGTAACGCGAGGATCCAGGGGACGCGGCAACAGTAAGCAGCTACCTGGTATGCGGTGAAGCTAGGATCCGGGGAAGCGGCAGCGACGGTAATGATCCATCTGGGATATCCACCAGCAACAGAGGGGAGAAATTACCCTAATTAATATTAAAGATTATATCTCGAGCACATATGCGAGCGGTAACTTGGTATGCGGTAACGGGAGGATCCAGGGGACGCGGCAACAGTAAGCAGCTATCCGGTATGCAGTAAAGCTAGGATCCGGGGAAGCGGCAGCGACGGTGATGATCCATCTGGGATATCCACCTGCAACAGAGGGGAGAAATTACCCTAACTTATATTAGAGATTATATCTCGAGCACAACTTCTCGGTAGTTATAGGTTAAACCGAGTGGCGACCGTGATTTTGGAAGTGATAACGCGTCTCCCACACTCTCAAACGGCCACGTCCGGCTACATCCCAATTGACCACCGTCCCGATTGACCACGGTCCCGGTTTGACCACCGTCCTGATTGACCACGGTTTCGATTGACCACCGTCCCGATTGACCACGTTGCGATTGACCACGGTCCCGATTGACCACGGTCCCGATTGACCACGGTCCCGATTGACCACCGTCCCGATTAACCACCGTCCCGCTTGACCACCGTCCCGATTGACCACGGTCCCGATTGACCACGGTCCCGATTGACCACGGTTTCGATTGACGATTAGTGACGCGCTTTAAAAGTATTTAATTGTTTAAAGCGTGTCACTAACCTATATAATTATTTCGGGACGGTGGTCAATCGGGACCGTGGTCAATCGGGACGGTGGTCAATCGGGACCGTGGTGAATATTGTCGGGATGCTCCCCCCATATCGCACGCATTGCTGCTTTGTAATTTAGGAAAATGTAAATGATAATTACTTTTTTCACTTTTTTAATTGTAATAAAATTTGAGTTTAATTACAATTTCAAACTGTATTTGTAATTGAACGACTTTAATTACAATTCCGAAAAACATTTGTACTTAAACTTAATTTAAATTGAAGTTATGTAAAATAATTAGTAATTTGAGGAATAATTCTCTATCGTTTTGTCGCTCGCAAATTATTTCGCTCGCTGATTTGTTTAGACGCTTTCCTATTCTAATGCGTGGGATTCGCTAAAGAAATTAGGGGCTGTGTTTACATTAAACTTTTATTCTTAATAACTCAACATTTTCCACATTTCGAACATCTGTGGCAATTTGAACATAAAATATTTTCTTTTTGGATATTTCTATTAAATTGTCGGCGACTTCCTCTTCCTCGAGGCTTTGATTGGGTGGCTACACTTTTTTGGTTCACCGTCGTCTGCGTTGCGACGTCCCGGCGAGTTATCCCTGTCTGGGAGCCTGCGTGTAGTTTCCTGGGACAGGGAGGAAGCGGAGAGACAGGACGAGGAACCTCAAACTCCTTCAGTAGATCCTCTACTTTCTGGATTGGTGTCGAGGTTACTGGAAGGAACGGTTTGGTTGGGTTAGGGGATATTATTGACGTTGGTAGAGGCGGGCGACTAGCGCTAAGAATCGGCGAATGCTCGTCGTGGCGACTAGCGCTGAGAATCGGCGAATTCTCGTCATGGCGACTAGCGCCGGTCAGCGATTTTACGCTTAAAGAGTTATTACCTCTTGGTGTTAGCGTCCGGGCGCTGGCGACGGGAGAACACTCCAAGGTCGGTAACGATCACGCTGGTTGTTGGACGTTGACCTCCTGGTGTCTTGCACCGGTCGGCGGATCGATAACGACGACCTTTCTCGGAGGGTCCGGGAATAGGTCAGTCGACGAGCGCTTCGCGCTAGGAGGCGGCTGAGCGCCGTTCGCAAGGCAGTCGCTAAGGACGACCTTACGTTTGGTGGCGTAGCACCTTAGTGGCAGCGGCTGTGTCCTCCGGCGAACCGAGGAGCGCGCTACGACTTCTTCTCCGGCGAGCCGGGAAGGGCTTTGGGTGTGTTTCGAGAGCGGCGTCTTGAGGCTGGGATGTCCGCCCTGGCCGGCTGCTCGAAATACTCCGAGTTTTCCTCGCGTCGGGCTCTCTTTATATACCCGAAAATCTATTGACAACGGGGTTGCTAGGAAACCTGCGTTTCCTGAATTTTGCAATCTGTCAATTCGCGACTTGAAACTTCTCGCTTTCTCGGCGACTTGAAACTCTCCGCTTTTAATGACATGAAATTGTCCCGCGCGCATCGTAAATTCTAACCGCGCTTTCTGTCGCGGACACCACGTGCCGTCGGAGCGGAGGTTTTCTGTCGCGGACACCACGTGTCGCCGGAGCGGAGGTTTTCCTGGAGGCTGGTGGCTGACGGAGGTTGCCACAGTAATTAAAAACTTTAATCGCAAAAGTATTGTTATTTACAACTCTGCTAGTGTAAATCCGACCGTGCAACCTTCACGCGGTACATCTTGGGTAGATTTCAAGCTCCGTAACTTTAAAAGTATTTAATAAAAAAATACTTATTATAGTGTTTTGAAAAGCTCTCGAGGTAAGCGATAAGAATACGCAATCAAAAATAGAGGTTTCCATTTAATAATTTTAAAGTTATTTTTACCTGGCATTAACAAAGTCATTTACAGTCACACTAATATTACTATTTAATGCGTTACTTGAAACCCTACAACTTTTTTCTGAAACATTTTTTTCTATAATGCGTAGTTTTCGAAATATTTAGGGGTTTCCATACTTTTGGTAAACCCTGTATATAAGTCGCGTCGGATATCGCTTGATGATCCGTTTCCTTTCTCTTCTCCATCACGCATTCATTGTCAGCGTACACCACGAAGGGAAGTCGCTCTTTCCTGCTCTGATTCGGAAAAACCATCAACTTCTCGTCGTCGCTCGGAAGAAGAATGGCGCAGTCGTTCATCTTCCCGCAGACCACACCGTGAGCGATAAATCTCTCGTTTGTACAAAAGTAGTGCAGACAGCTGAAAGATTAAAAAAAACATAGTATACCCTGGTCCGTCATATTTTTTTTCCTATCTCCTTTTTTATACATATCGATCGCATATATACTTTTTCGAATTATTCCTGCTCAGCTGAGACGACACCAATCGAGATAGATTCTTTATCCACGCGGAATAACCAACGTTATCGCCGCGTCGCGCATCCTTTAGGTACAACATATTGACGTGACGATCTTTCTTGTCGTCGGTGAGACGCAGAGGAACAATCACTTCGTTCCGCCCGTTCTTCTTCCCCTCTCCCTCGCGGACGGTGAACACATTTACGGATATATCGTTGAGACGTTCGAATGTGGTGATCCGCCTCAGAGTCATGTCTCGAGATTGTCGCGCACATGACCGAGCACCATATCTCTCATCTTCTCGAGAAACCGTCGAGTTTCGACGTAATCCTGATTTATCACCGCACCGGTCAACACGCGTCTATCGAAGGCCGTATCGATCTCCGCCCACGAAAATCCTCTCGACGCTGACGACAACGGCACCGATGACGACGAAGACGGCTCATCGAGACCGGCACCCACGTGTGCAAAACGTCGACGAAGATCGTTCCTGACTCCCAGTAATATCGCAATTCGAGTGGCCAGAGAATGGATCCCTCCAGTAGACGATCGTCGAGGTCGATCGCGACATTTCTCGCGCATTATCTCAAGGCGCGCGTCACACCGTCGCGACCATGCGCGATACGAATCTACCGAGTCGACGCTCGTCGCGCGTTCGACAAGATCGCGATACTCTTGCTCCTCACGCTCCTCCATGTTCTCTTTGACGCGAGTCGCGAGCTATTACGATACCCCCTATGACAACCACAAGGTGCATCCTACATTGTCCGAGGGTATTTCAAATTTTAGCTTTTTACAAATATTCCGACGATACTCGACGCAACTCTTGCCGTTTACCCCCCTTGTGATACGTCTCGGAATTCTACGAAAGTAAATATCCGCTCTATAACTGCACGCGATCATCGTTTCAATCCACACTTTCTCTCGTGGATACAGAATTCCAATTTCCCTTCGCAAATGATACGTCGTCAGATTCCATCGACGATTCTCCTTGAACACGTGCTTCCCTAAATTTTCGTTTACGTAATTCGGACTGTCACACCGATCGCACTCGGGACGATCACTACTATCAGTGCTCAACGTCGATAGCGTCTCGAGGCAACGCAAATCACTATCACTGTCGTGATCCTTGCACTCGGAATAGGTGAAACTCGAGAGATGTTCAACGTCGTTGGCATTATCACTACTTCTCGCGTCGAACGCGATTTCTTCTTCCTCTTCCATTTCTCGACATTTCTTTTTTTTCGAAATCTTTGAAAGTGAAAAGTAAGAAAAAACGACGCTACCCCGCGCGTATACTACGATATGCGAGCAGCATCGGAAGCGGACACATAGCCAGCGTCGAACGCGAATCTAAAAAAGGCTGCGATGACATAATTTACAGTCACCACCTCGATTTATGCTCTCTTGCGACATACAATCTGATAATAATCGCGCATTTGTCTTGTCGTAAGACATGCAATAATCTTGGTCGTTTACGTAATCACACGTGTCTGCTCGATGCGACGATTATCATATCGTTGACCACTCAACTGAATTTATTACCGATATAAAAATAATGCGTCGTGCGTGGCGTCATCTGTTGCGCGATGCTAACACTACGCGCCGTGCGTGGCGTCATCTGTTTGCGCGATGCTGACACTACGCACTACTACTATAGGTCACCTATACTATAGGTGGGTTGGGGAAACCGATGAGGGGCAGGGGCGACGGGGCGCAGGGTAGGAAGCATAATTGCATTGTCTAGCATACGGAGCTTCTTGCAACACACGCCGTCGCCCCTGGAAATATCACGGGGGGGGGGGGCAGTGCCTCCTCTCTCCCCACTATACCCTCGCCTACCTCTTATAGCATTAACACCGCCTACCCCCCCCCCCCCCCCACGGAGACTATGCGACACGAAACCCGTCCATCTCGCCTACTGTTAACCCGTTCAAAAGTTATTTAGGGTTAATATCGTTTTCAAATTTTGACTAGATAACTCCCGAACGGATCAATGTGTTGACCTCCGGTATGCGCCAAAAATTTTCTTCTCTAATGCCTTTAAAACGCAATACTACAATATGGGGGGGGGGGGGAAGGGGTCATTTAATTTAGTTGAAGTTCCCCTCTGAAGCACTGAAAAATTTTAAATGGAAACTCCCATATTGTAGTATATCATTTGAAAGGGCATAGAATAAAAAAAAATTTCGACGCAAATTAGAGGTCGATACGTTGATCCGTTCGGGAGTTATTTAGGGTTAAAATTCGAAAACGACAATTGTTTGACCCTAAATAACTTTTGAACGGGTCAACGTATCCGTATCGACCTCCAACTTGCGCCAAAATTTTTCTTATTTTATGCCTTTTTAAACGATATACTGCAATATAGAAGGTTTTATTTAAGAAATTGAAGGTGACGTTCACGTGATCTTCATACGATCATGCAAGGTCAAATCATTGCCACCATCTTATGTCCCCCTTCGAGCCAAACAACTTTTGTCTTGAACGTCTTTCTATATCTTCCATATTTTTCGAGATATTTGCCTGAAAAAATTAAAATGAAACACACTGTATATAAAATATCATTGTATCTTAATTAGTAAGACAAAATGCATTTTAAAATACGTGTTTAAAAAAATAAAATTTCTTGTATTGTTAATACTAGCCTTAAGTCCTTTCGTATTGTTTTTCATTGGTTTCGATTGCGGTGGACAACATCTCAACATCACTTCTGTCTCATTGCTTGAGCCAGGGCATTGCGACTTAAACTATCAACCTCCAAACACCACCGATGTTTACGTCCAGCTACTGCAGCTCTTAGACTATAATTATGCCGAAGTCATACAGTGTAAGGTGGAAGTGCAGAGAACTATCTGCCACTGCGGAATGCATTCGCATGTTTCGATCGTTAGTGGAGGACAATATGAGTACCTCGTGGAAGTTAGTCAGTCGCGTTGCGCTCGAATGTTTAACGAAGGAACCTTCCCAATTGGAAATGCTGACATCATCGATAGGCTCAAACCTAATCGCATCACTACACGCAGCGTTACACTAGCAGGTACCACATATCACGATGGTAGTTGCAAGGGCGCTCAATACTCCGACCCATACGGAACTTGGGACCACTTGGTCGTGCACATCCTCGTCTGCATCACCCTTGGATCTTCATTTGTTCCTGTGGAATTAACAACTGAAAAGATAATACTGGCACCACATGCGCTCTTACTGATTGTGACGTCCTGGCTGTGCAAACCGGGAGGTTCGACCCTACAGAGCGATCTTCGTCTTGTTACGCCCGTGCCGTATCGCCCGTTAGGCGGCAGAAGAATATCGCAACCGGACAACGGGATGCTTGACGACGCTGTTTACAAACAGCCGGTCGTCAGATTTCGCTCTGGACTTCGAACTGGACAGACGTGTCCTATTGTATCCGAGCTTAATAAATCCGATCTTTTAAAATACAGAGAGTATCTTTATTCCCGGTGACGGGAAAGCGCGGCGCGTTAGCGAGTGTGGTGAGAGTGACTGTGCGAATGCGGCGAACGCGCGACGAGCGCAACATTTTTGCAGTTAAGGGGATGAAACCCCAGGATCAATAGTTGCACTTTTCGATGAGGAGGAGGAGCAGTTGTTCAGCTCTGTTATTCCGGTAAAGGGGAAGTTCGGAAGTAATCTTCTCAATCTTCTCGTAGTATAAAATAGATAACTTTATTAAAATTCTTCGTGTGAGATGAATTTTTATGGTTACAGTTTCTAACTTTTAACAGAACAGACCGAATTCTACTGCGTGACTAACTTTACTGACAGGACGGTTAAAAATCTTCGACTGAACTGAGCGTTTTATTCCGACTGGCCGCGTCGAACTTTTTGTTTCAACTGTTCGATTCTTTTATCTTAACTGTTCGCTGCTAGCTCTATGATGGTCGCTTTTATACGCTTCTTAGCATGACTTATCTTTACCTTGACCTTTCGCGTGAAATAGTTTTTATGTCTTTATCCTTGACTTATGCTTTACCATTGTTTTAGTTCTTGGTATTTTGTCCTCTGATAATTTATGATTTTAACCTTGGCACATGTTTCAACCTTGGCCTATTTCTTTAGATTATTTCGCATGATTCTATGAGTCATCTATTCTCTTTGAATATGTCTCAACTAACCTTGATACATTTTATATTCGTAAAACAATACTGAAGTATTGGAGAAATATTTGCTAATTGTTATTATTAAATTATTATTTTTATTACTTTGGTCACACACATACTTTGCATAAGGTAATATTTAAATAGACGAGGAGAAGAAGCGGCATAAGTCTGCTCATAAAGAGAGCAATCGGCATAAGACCCCGCTCACAGAGCCGGTGACGGCTCCTGTGACCAAGCTACCTCTGGACAGGCCACCTACTCCTACCATCAGAAGTCCGGACGAAAATAATAACGAGGAAGGATTCTGGGACGAAGATCTCCCCGGTCGTAAACTCACAGCTAAACAAGCAGCTCGATTGAAGCTCTTGTTTTAGTTATTTTTTTTTTAACGTCTGGCGCCTATAGGCGCCAGCCTGAATAAATCTAAATGTCAAAGGAATATAAAGGCTCTCTAAATTAAAAATATATAAGATAATAAGGCAATAGAGCCAACGCGCGGTAATTGGTGCGCAATAAAATTTTAATCAAAAATAATCAAAAATAATTTACAAACGTACGTTTCGACTCATTCTTCGAGTCCTCTTCAGCGCATAAATTAAATAAATACACAAAAATAAAAATAAAAAAACTCGTAACTTTGCATAATGCCGTAGTCAAAAATAAAATGTAAACCGTAGTCAAACTGTCAAACAAATTCTGCACATTCTCGCAGTTCAATTAACGCGGTATAAGCGCAGTCCTGAGTGTTACAAAGGTGTACGCATTGTGTCTCACACTTATACATTCGCAGATGCATTCTCCGAAGAACTCCCAGGCATCCTCAGAAAAAGGTAGATGACATCCTCATCTCCAATATCTCCAGGAATGTGAAGTGCATGATACCTGTGTAGTTAATTCGGAGTAACATCCAACAAATGCGACCACAAGCGCTTGACAATATAGATTAAATAAACTTACAATGCGCAGTTCACTCCGTAAAAATTAATTTCAATACTTAATACACGACTTGTCATCTTAACGTTTCAAATAAAAATGACTAGAGGTCGAAATAAACGAAAAACAAAAGTAACATCAAAGTTTGGCGAGACCTTCAATAGCGCATAAATAAATATCCGGAAGACTCTCTGTGTCCGTCTGCAGATTTAAACCTTTGTTTTGTCTTTTAATGTTTATCATTTCAGATATTAGTCGTTTCTTAAAAAACGGTTCATTATCCAAAATTTCCACTCCATTCCAATCAAAGTCGTGGTTACAAATTAATCTATGGTCAGTCAAGACAGAATGAGACTTAGTTTTCCTTCTAATGTGAGATTGATGTTCTTCAATTCTCGTCTGTAATTTTCTTCCAGTCTGGCCCACATATGATGCATCGCAGTTCATGCAATTTATCTTATATACAACGTTACTCCTAGAAGGATCGGGGAGGGTATCTTTATGCACCTTTATAAAATTACGCATTTTGTTGAGACTATAATATGAGAGTTTGACATCCAAGTCTTTAATTTTGTGTCTGTATTGTTCCGAAATTGAAGGGATATACGGGATGGTGAAGAAAGTAGTTTTAAAGTCACTCTGCTCGTTATTAGAATTATTTATCTTTCCACGATTGAAAAGGAACTTCAAACGTTCACTAAAAACCTTGAAAATAAAATCCAACGGATAACCATTGTTCAGCAATATCTGAATAGCCAAACCAATATTTTTCTCGTGGAATTTCGGGTGCGATAACCAAAAAACTCTGTCAATCAAACTTATCGCAGTGCCCTTCTTTTGACAGATAGGATGTGAAAAGAAATTGAGATATCTCCCCGAAAACGTGGTTTTGTGAAACCAATCGAAAATCAAACGGTTTTTGTTGCGTATTAGAGTCACATCCAAAAAATTCAATCTGCCGTCCACTCCAATTTCCATAGTGAACTGGATCCTAGGATGGAAGGAGTTAAAAACTTCAAGGGTATCAATACAGGCATCGGAAGGAACAGCCATAGCCACGTCATCAACATATCTCTTATAAAAAGAAGGAGTAAATTTTAATGTCATCAAAGCCTTGGCCTCCAAATCCTCCATTACAATGTCTACAACTTTAGGGGACAAAGGGGAGCCCATTGGGGAGCCAAAGGTTTGTTGATAAATGATTCCATTGAATGTAAAATATGTTGAGTCAAGCACTAACTTAACTGCTGCAAGGAATTCAGATCTCGGGATATCACACCTTTCAGAAATGTAACTCCATCTAGAAGCAATGCTATCCATTACTAAATCAGTAGGCACATTAGTGAAAAGAGAAGTCACATCGAGTGAGATAAGTGTGTAATTCTCATCTATTTGAATTTTGGAGATTTCTTTAACAAGTTCAAAACTATTTGAGACGTGGCTCTGGCTTGTTGGAAAACATTTATGCATGATTTTATGGAGAAAGGATGCTAGGTGATATAAAGGACTATTTAACGATGATACAATAATTCGGAAAGGACAATCAGGTTTGTGGATTTTAGGAAGACCGTAAGCCCTAGGTAATACCCCATCACTAACATATAGTAATCTATAAGTAGGAACAGAGATAAATTCCGCTTCTTTCCACTTCTTCAATAGTTCCCGAGTGCGAGTTGTTAATTTTCTGGTCGGGTCTTTTTTGACAATTTTGTACGTATCAGTGTCTTTTAATAAAGCCTCAACTTTATCTATATACTTGTCCTTGTCAAGCGCGACCGTAACATTTCCTTTATCTGCACGGGTAAGGATGAGATTTCGATTGTTGTTTAGGAATTCTTTAGTGGCCGATACTGCTCGCTTAATTTCAGTATTTAATGTATTATGTGGCATTGAAAAATTCGGAAGATTGTTTAAAATATTAATCGAACGGTTTCTAAGAGCGACTTGTGTTATAACTGGAAATTTTCTGACATTATTTTCGACACTTTTGATAAACTCTACAGTTAACTTGTCATTGTTAACGACCGGCAGACTGAAATTATCACCCAACTGTAGTAAGTTCTGGATGTTCGTCGGAATGGCAGTAGACGACAGATTGACGAACCATTTATCATTTGATTGCGCAAGAGGTGATTGGATTTGGATTTCTTTAAATGTGTTAGGAGCAACATTGATTTCTATTTCAGAGTTAAAATGCTGGCCAGAAGAGTCAAGCGAAAATTTAAGATCTTTGTCGTCAAACGAGAACGAATGTGCTGAAGGAAGGTTGACATAATATTTAATAGGTTTTATATCTTTGTAACGGTTTTTAAGTCTATTTGACAATAGATGATCAAATTTCCTGCACAATCTATCTCGCTGGCTTATAAAGAAAAAATGCAAAGGGCCACTCTGCCTCTTAAAAAAGGAACCGCAGACGAACGCAGGGATACACCTATACATTAGTTTAGAAATTTTGAAAACTTGAGTTTGTGCGAACCTCCAATAACAATAAGTGTCTTTCAGTTCGATTTGTAAAGTTTGTTTCATAAAAAGAGATTTACAATGTTTAAATTTACCTATTGATCTATAGTTTATGAGTGTGCTTTCGAAATTTGATAAAATGTTTATTAAGTGTGGCGGTATAATATTCTGTCTAATACATTTGCGCAAAAATTCTATCCTTGTATCGCATTTAATTAGGATTTTCCGATATTTAATCCACTGTTTACATAAATGGACTGCGTGTGAACCATAATAGAAATTAACGGTTTGAAAAAAAGAGTAAAAACGCATTTTTCAGCCTGCGTAAATTAATCAAAGGAATATAAAGGCTCTCTAAATTAAAAATATATAAGATAATAAGGCAATAGAGCCAACGCGCGGTAATTGGTGCGCAATAAAATTTTAATCAAAAATAATCAAAAATAATTTACAAACGTACGTTTCGACTCATTCTTCGAGTCCTCTTCAGCGCATAAATTAAATAAATACACAAAAATAAAAATAAAAAAACTCGTAACTTTGCATAATGCCGTAGTCAAAAATAAAATGTAAACCGTAGTCAAACTGTCAAACAAATTCTGCACATTCTCGCAGTTCAATTAACGCGGTATAAGCGCAGTCCTGAGTGTTACAAAGGTGTACGCATTGTGTCTCACACTTATACATTCGCAGATGCATTCTCCGAAGAACTCCCAGGCATCCTCAGAAAAAGGTAGATGACATCCTCATCTCCAATATCTCCAGGAATGTGAAGTGCATGATACCTGTGTAGTTAATTCGGAGTAACATCCAACAAATGCGACCACAAGCGCTTGACAATATAGATTAAATAAACTTACAATGCGCAGTTCACTCCGTAAAAATTAATTTCAATACTTAATACACTTGTCATCTTAACGTTTCAAATAAAAATGACTAGAGGTCGAACAACAACCTGGTGCCGGAGTGTAAAATAAACGAAAAACAAAAGTAACATCAAAGTTTGGCGAGACCTTCAATAGCGCATAAATAAATATCCGGAAGACTCTCTGTGTCCGTCTGCAGATTTAAACCTTTGTTTTGTCTTTTAATGTTTATCATTTCAGATATTAGTCGTTTCTTAAAAAACGGTTCATTATCCAAAATTTCCACTCCATTCCAATCAAAGTCGTGGTTACAATTTAATCTATGGTCAGTCAAGACAGAATGAAACTTAGTTTTCCTTCTAATGTGAGATTGATGTTCTTCAATTCTCGTCTGTAATTTTCTTCCAGTCTGGCCCACATATGATGCATCACAGTTCATGCAATTTATCTTATATACAACGTTACTCCTAGAAGGATCGGGGAGGGTATCACATTAGAAGGAAAACTAAGTCTCATTCTGTCTTGACTGACCATAGATTAAATTGTAACCACGACTTTGATTGGAATGGAGTGGAAATTTTGGATAATGAACCGTTTTTTAAGAAACGACTAATATCTGAAATGATAAACATTAAAAGACAAAACAAAGGTTTAAATCTGCAGACGGACACAGAGAGTCTTCCGGATATTTATTTATGCGCTATTGAAGGTCTCGCCAAACTTTGATGTTACTTTTGTTTTTCGTTTATTTTACACTCCGGCACCAGGTTGTTGTTCGACCTCTAGTCATTTTTATTTGAAACGTTAAGATGACAAGTCGTGTATTAAGTATTGAAATTAATTTTTACGGAGTGAACTGCGCATTGTAAGTTTATTTAATCTATATTGTCAAGCGCTTGTGGTCGCATTTGTTGGATGTTACTCCGAATTAACTACACAGGTATCATGCACTTCACATTCCTGGAGATATTGGAGATGAGGATGTCATCTACCTTTTTCTGAGGATGCCTGGGAGTTCTTCGGAGAATGCATCTGCGAATGTATAAGTGTGAGACACAATGCGTACACCTTTGTAACACTCAGGACTGCGCTTATACCGCGTTAATTGAACTGCGAGAATGTGCAGAATTTGTTTGACAGTTTGACTACGGTTTACATTTTATTTTTGACTACGGCATTATGCAAAGTTACGAGTTTTTTTATTTTTATTTTTGTGTATTTATTTAATTTATGCGCTGAAGAGGACTCGAAGAATGAGTCAAAACGTACGTTTGTAAATTATTTTTGATTATTTTTGATTAAAATTTTATTGCGCACCAATTACCGCGCGTTGGCTCTATTGCCTTATTATCTTATATAAATCTAAATGTAATTAGATCTAAGAATAGATTATTCTTTTACCAGATATTAACCACGCTTCGAATCTGTCACCTTCTCTATCCTCGCTACGTACCTCCAAAACATTCTCTCTCACTCACTAGTTATACTACTTTATATTAATGCATCCCGTTATAATTTATGTTTTAGTTTGGCAGGCCGTATACCTGATTGGCATCTGCACAATGGACAAAGGCGGTCTATTTTGGGATTCTACTGACTTTAAAAGTGTTAACAAAATATATTTATATGTTGTAATATATTAATAAAGTCAGCACTATAGTAAAAAAAAAACGTTATTATTAATAACCTTCCCGTAATTAGTTATAATTAGATTAAATCAATTGAATCGTTCTTTAATAGAATCTGTCACGTATTTGGTAATCATATATCCAAATTGTCATATACAGATAGAGATTTAAGTCCGAATAATTATTATTGATTTGTGTGTTAATTAGAGAATGCTTTTTATTACAAAGTCGTAAAATTTTAATTAAGAATTGATTTCTGCAAAGTAAATAATTTGTTTATGTGTATTTGTTTATAACAATTAATTTGTTACATGATTTTTAGCATGCATAAGCTAACATACTCATTCATATAGCGAAAGCATATACATATATACATTTAAAAAAATTTCATTTGTGAAATAAATGAAATGTTTATATATTTGTTTATAATAATTAATTGTTAACATGCACAGATTCGTATAATTAATTATATAGCGATGTCATAGCTTGGGGAAAAGGAAATTTGCCAACGATTGGGGGAGGAGGATGATGTTGTTCAATAGTTTAGTAGGGAGCGTGATGGTATATGGGGCAGAAGTGTGGGATTGGCTAGAGCATAGTAGCGTGGAAGCGGTGGAGGCACGGTATCTGAAATGGTCACTGGATCTGGAGAGATGCACACCAGGATTGTGGTCTTGGAGGTAACCAAGAGGGACAAGATGAGGATAAGAACGGCCAAGCTGGAGGCGAACTTTGAAGAGAAGGCAAGACATGGACATGGACGAAGAAGATGAGTGGAGGAATTTATTAAAGAAAGGGAGGGAAGAGGAACATTGACAAGAGGGATGTCGGAGAGAGAGGAATACTTAAGCAGGTGCGGATTACAAGAGGTGGATCTAGAACATTGGAGAGAACAGGGGAGGTGCGTAGCAGAAGAGCTAAGTAGGAAAAATAGAGGACGACAAATGTAAGAGCAAGAGATATTAATTGAGGGGGCCAGATAATGTTTGAGTCACTTGCCTCGTGGATTTCCGACTGGTTTTCCGCGGGGCAGCCGATACGAGATTACGCCCGGCACGGTAGCCGCGATGGCCGGGCGGATCGCGCGCACAACGCAGGTTACCTCGAGAAGGCCACTTCTCACTTCCTGGTTGAAGAGGCGTCCGCTGACTCGGTCCCTTTGGTGATGATGAACCGTGGATGAGGGTGCTCCGTGTGGCACCTCGTCGAGAGGATCTTCCGGGTTGGTGAGACACCGCCGGTCGACCGACGGCCGTCCATGATCTCGGCAACAACGTCTGTCCGGGCATGCGAGGATCTGCCGGAGAGCAATCAAGGGGCTTTCCGAGAGGCACAGCGTTGAGGCTGACCGAACGATATCTTGCCGTTAACGCTTTATCCGATTCACTTGCTAATCACACTTCAGAAACAGTACCGACACGTGTCTTCTACGGTGAGCTCGAACAAGAGCTATAACAAACGATACAGGAGGATCAAGGTGGCTGGGCTCCCAGAATACCTGAAAAGGAAAGGGGAGAAAGGTAGTCATAAAAGGAAGGCGAGGGCTAGATGTGGGAATGAAGAGTTAGGAAATAGGTACTGGCTGCGAGAGGAGGAAAGGGATTGCAACATATGTGGCAGGGAAGAGGGTACTCTGGAACATCTGATGGAACGGTGCGTATGGAAGAGTTTCAGTAGCGTGAAGATGGATGACATAATAGGCGAGAAGGAGACAGAAAGAGGCAATAGATAGCTTAGGGAATGGGAGAAAAAAAGGAAAAAAGAGAGTAGGAACAGAAGGGTAGCTCAGAATCGCGTAGGACAGGGGGTTAGAGAGTGTGGGAGTCGCGTTATTACTTCCAAAATCACGGTCGCCACTCGGTTTGACCTATAACTACCGAGAAGGTGTGCTCGAGATATAATCTCTAATATAAGATAGGGTAATTTTTCCCCTCTGTTGCAGGTATGTATCCCCGATGGATCATCACCGTCGCTGCCGCTTCCCCGGATCCTCGCTTCACCGCATACCAGGTAGATGCTCACTGATGCCGGGTCCCCTGGATCCTCACGTCACCGCATACCAAGTTACCGCTCGCATATATTAATTATTAACGTTTATTAAATATTCGCTTTGTGTTGTAGGTGGATGCCCCGTGGACCATCACCGTCGCTGCGCTCTCCGTATCGGATATCCGCTGGCCCCGATTATTAACGATACTAATTTATTTTCTTCTTTTTCAGGTTCCTGCCCAGGATGGATCGTCGCCGAAGATGAACTTCCCCGGAGTCTCGCTTCACCAAGGAGTCAATGGACAACGTTGTATCACCGCCGTGGGACAAGGTGAGTAGAAGGTAAGTACGCTAAATTAATCTTGAGACACGACTTTCACTAAAGACGAATTATTTATTATAAATCGTTAATACTTGTATTTGTTACAATGTTTCTTTTCACGCACGCAATGTGTCGTTTACAGAAGGTGTCTATTCACCGCTCGCTATTGTAGAACGAGAAATTTAACGCGCAATCACGCGGGAGTTACCGGTTGTTATATACAGTGCGTAGAACGTCCGCACGCTACGACTGTATCCGATAGACTGCCAAAAGCAACGTTGCTCGCTGTGGCTCCCTACCACTCTCGCTATCCCCACTCGTGGGTTGTTATTCTCACTTTCGCGATCACGCCACGCTGACGTCATCCGTTTTTGCATGTTTTCGCACATGGCGACACGCTGTTTTCGCATGGTAGACGCGTGTGTGCCCCCAACTCCTATCGTGGGGCCCCGACATGGAAATTTCCACTGCAGGTACCATGTGTGGGACCTCCCCAGACGGCACCGCTGCACCAGGTATTCGTTTCCCGGAGTTTTGGCCGGACGTTGACGCCGACCTGTGCGCACCCTCTCGGGGATGCTCCTTAGTCCGTTGGCATTCGATTCTCCTGTAGAAGATGCCCGTGGACGATTCTGGTCACCGGATGTTGACGCCGACCTATGCGCACCCTCTTTGGGATGCCCCCTAATAGTTTGGCACCTGACTTCCAGGCGGAAACTGGCTGGGTCCATTTCTGGACCTCCACCTTTGACGCCGACCCCCTAGGCCCGTATCCTAGGTCCTCGAGAGGACATCCCCGCAGTCAGTTCTCGGAGATGACCCCTACGTAGCTACCTAGCGAACGCGTTATCGTACTTTGACGCCGACCCGACTGGGACGTGTACCAGGTCCCTCGCACCGCGTCTCTATCATCGAATTTCCGATATCGATCCTCATTTTAAAGCGCGTCACCTGACATTGTCGCCGACCTACTATACGCGTATACTAGGTCTCAACGATCACGCTACAGGTCTCAGTTCTCGAAGAAAACGTCCGCGTAGCTACTTAGCGAACGCGTTGTCGGACTTCGACGCCGACCCGATTGGGACGTGTACCAGGTCCCTCGCAACGCGCCTGCACTATCGCATTTTCGATATCAGCTCGAGATTCCGAACGCGTCATCGGACATTGTCGATGACCCACTAGGCGTATGTACCAGGTCTCAAATAGCGCGTTTCAACCCTCTGTTTTCGGAGAAATCACCTAGGTGGCTACTTAGCGAACGCGTTGTCGTACGCTGACGCCGATTGATCCGGAGTGTGTACCAGGTCCTGATCTTTAACCTCGCGTGACTTTATACTGGAGATTGTGTGTGGCTTATGCCTGTTAGCGCGAATTCGTCGCCCGTTCCTCGCGCGTCAAAATAAATGTAATTACTGTTTGCGTGAGCCGAAAATAAACGGAAACGTTGAACTGGGCGGAAAAAGGAAACCAATGTAACAAAATTGTAACCTAATATTAATATGACGGATCGTTGTCCGTGCCCGGTGGGCGTGTACTTAACTCTAAGATACTTAAGATGAGAAAACGATCGATTACATATAAAGAAAAGAAAAAACTAAACTCTTATGGCAATTTTGCCAACAAAACAAATTAATATAATCGCGCCACGCTGGCGCTTCGCGTGCGCTCGGCGCGCGTACGTCGCTGCTTCCTTACACGGCCCGGGGTTGGTCCAGGTCGGAGAGACCCTCGCCGTCAGGGCTCTCAAAGTCGTCGGACGGCTGTCCGACCTCGCCATCCGGAATTGGCACCCAGACCACCGGTGCTGCCTCTGGAATTTCCGGACTGGCCGATGCTCTGGCCACGTCCACACGTCGCTCGGGCGTCGGCTCCGTGCTCCGCGGGATAACCAGCATGTCCTGGGGTCGCTCGTCGGTCTCGGTTATCTGTGGGTGATCCGCTGCCGCCCCCTCCGCCGGTATCATTACGCGCTCAAGGAGCACGCGTGGTGACCTCCTGATCTGTGCTCGCGCCTGTGAAGCGGGCGGTCGCAAGGTTAGGTCGGAGGAGTGTTGGTGGGTGTGCTCTAGGGGTTCCTTGTATAGATTAGAACGGTGGACAAGGTCAATGAGAGGTCCACTAATATCAATGGCACCCTCAAGGGCGAGCTTAACACGGCGGCGGCCACGATCTCCGCAGCCGTGAATGAGCTGATCCAGCGTCTCCGGGGGCCAGAGACTGAATTCAGCAGAGATGCTGAAGTGGAGGATCTGAGGAGTAAAATCTCAATGCAGCAAAAGGAGATCAGCTCCATGAGGGCACTGCGTGAGGCAAACGCCAAACTGCAGTGTGAAATGCAGGAGCTACAGGTGCAAGTGCAACGGCAGCTGCGGCAGCTGCAGGCTCTGCAATCTGCCTCGCCCTCTACGAAGGGAGGACAGAACAGCAGAGCCAAGAGGAAGAGGCCTATTGAGAGCTCCTCAGAAGACGCGGAGGCGGAGGCGGAAAACACCTTCGATGCCGTTATGGAGGAGGTCCGGAAGGAGGGAATGCCTCCTGTCGTAAGGCCCCCTCTGCAGGGCGTGGCAAGGGTCATCGAGGACGCTGTCCCCCCGGAGGGCGCAGCAGCCTTGAAGAAGGGCGCAGCCGGGCCCGGCGGTGGCGAGGGCCTGGAGAGCATGGAGGACAGGCTCTTCCGCTCCCTCGCGCAGAGGCTCGAAAACTTGTTCGAGGGTTTGGCCAGCAGAGTTGCCTCCTCGGGCGGAACCCCGGCGCGGAGGCAGGGCGCGGACAAGGTGGCCTTGACACCTGTTAATTCCGTCCCCGAGAAGTCTGCCAAGACGATGGGGGCGGGTGCTGGGGCGGAGGAGGGCAAGAGGGGTGCTTTTCCCAAGACGCTCTTGGCTGACGCCGGGGGCGGTGCGCCTACAAAGGGGAAAGGGGAGCGGAGCACGATCGGGGGAGCGCAGGCTGCCTTTGCTCTTCCCTCGGTTGCTCCGACGGCCCAAGAAAAAGCCGCGGAAGCTCAAACATGGGCTACAGTGGCGAGGAGGGGGAAGAAGGCAGGCGCAAACAAGCCGGTGCCCATGCCCATGATCCAAGCACCTGGTGGTGCTTCGGCCGGGGGGCAAAGTGGGCAAAGCGGGAACAACCGCCCAGCAACCCAAGAGCAAGAAGAAGAGAAGGGTGCCGCGCACAGCGGCAATTACTCTTACGTGTCCCGAGGAGGCGTACGCGGAGAGTATGAGGCTGGTGCGAGAAAAGATAAAGCTCTCGGAGCTTGGCATCGACCGGGCTCCTAATATAAGGAGAACGGCGACCGGCGCTCTAAATTTGGAGTTTGCTGGTCCCAACGCCTCCGAGAAGGCCGATACGCTGGCCATCAGGATGAGGGAGGTCCTGGCGGACAAGGAGGGAATAAGGGTGGCACGTCCGGAGATGATGGCCGAAATAAGACTTAGCGGTCTGGACGAGTCTATCCAGGAGGGAGACATTAGGGCAGCCATTGCTGACAGGGGTGGAGTTTCCCCATTCAGCGTTCAGGCTGGCCTGATGAGGCGGGCGCCTAATGGCATGAATACCGTGTTCGTTAGGTGCCCCCTAGTGGCCGTGAACAGACTCGCTAATGAGAGTCGCATCGACATTGGGTGGGCGCGGGCCAAAGTTGAGGTCCTAGACAGGCACCCACTCCAGTGTTTTAGGTGCCTGGAGGTGGGCCATACACGGGCCACCTGCAAGAGTGAGGTGGACCGCACCGGTAGTTGCTACCGGTGCGGCGAAGTCGGGCATCAGGCCCGCAATTGCAAAGCACCTCAAAGGTGTGTTGTGTGCGTGGACGCAGGGCGCCCAAGCCAGCACCGAGTGGACAGCAAGTCGTGCCCGGGCGCTGGTAAAAAGAAGGGTGGCACGACACTGACCGCTCAGGGAAAGAGCGGCGGTAGTGGCAGTAAGGCGGCCCCCAAGAAGGGTGGTACCCTTTCCTCGGCAAAGCCAGCCACGAAAAGCGGAGGCGAAAAGGCCGCGGGGGCGTCGTCCTCGAAGGGGGGCCAACACAAGTCGGCCCCTGCCGGCCTAAAGGTGCAAAGCAATGTGGCTTTATCCGGTTACAAGTTTCGCCTTCGGGAACCGGAAAGGAAGGGCACCAAAGAAACTGTGGAAGACACCACAGGGCTTTTGAAAGGCACTAAAGAGCCTGAAAGGATGGATTGGGCTGCGGACGAGGGTTCCACTGGGTGGAGAAGCCCCCCCGAAGGAACAGCCCAAGGGCCTAAAGAGCCCGCGACGGAAGAGGTTCCCCCGGCGAAACGAAAATTAATGGAAGGAGTAGAGGAGGACCTACTTGCTGAGCCCGGTTAGTAATGGCTGTACGGGTTCTGCAAGGAAACCTCAACCACGCCCGCGCCGCCCAGGATCTCTTCCTGCACACGATGGCGGAGCCCGGATGTGGTCTGAGGGTGGCGGCGGAGCCGTTTAGGGTCCCGGCGGGCCACCCCTGCTGGGCCGTAAACATTGTCCGCTCCGTCGCCATTACTTGGAGAAACCTCCCGCAATCCCCCCCGTGCTCGCAGAGTGGGCGCGGAGAGGCATTTGTCGCGGTGAGATGGGGGCCCATCTCCATCATTGGAGTGTACGCCCCTCCGAGATGGGACCTCGCCAAATTCGAGGGGGTGCTATATAACGTGGGCGCGTGCGTACGTCGACACCTCCTCCACAACGGCGAGGTCATGGTGCTGGGGGACTTCAACGCGAAGAACTCGCTATGGGGTTCCCCACGCACCGACCCGAGGGGTGGCGTCCTGGAGGGGTGGGCGTCAGGCCTAGGCCTGTGCCTGATAAACACAGGCCGCGTGAGCACGTGCGTGCGTCGGCAGGGGACTTCGGTGATTGACCTTACCTGGGCTAGTCCCCTTGCTGCGCGTGCAATACGCAATTGGGGGGTGATAACGGACGGGGAAACCCTGTCCGACCACCGTCACATCGAGATGGTGGTCCAAATCGCCCCCCCGGACGTGCTGGCCCGACGCCAAGCCGCGGGGAGGTCGCGGCGGAGATGGGCCCTTAAGCAGCTGGACCCGGACCGCCTGCGTGCGGCGGTTCTGGGCCTCACATGGGGTGAGGAGCAGGTTTGCGGCGACGCTGGCGAGGCCTTGGGTGTCGACGCGGAGGTAGAGCGACTGATTGGAGTTGTGTCGCGCGCCTGTGATGTGGCGATGCCCCGCGTCGGCGGGCTTCCTCTTCGGCGCGCCGCGCAATGGTGGACGGACGACATTGCCGAGCTCCGGCGGTTGTCCGTCCACGCAGGGAGGCGATTTCTGAGAGCCCGCGCGGGGCGCGGAGCCCTCGACGTGGAGGAGGCTGGGGAGGCTTGGCGTGCTGCCCGTCAGAGCCTCTCCAGAGCGATAAGAACGGCCAAGGAGAAAGCCTGGGGAGAGCTTCTCCAAACGCTCGATGAGGATCCGTGGGTGCGTCCTTATAAGTTGGTCCTTGATAAGCTGAGGCCGTGGACGCCTCCATTAACGGAGACTCTAGACCCCCAGTTTGTCGGCAGGGTGGTGGATTCACTGTTCTTTCCGAAGACAATGGTTCCGGAGTGGAGCCCAGAACTGGGGGTCACGAGAGAGGAGCTGGTGAGAGCTCTCCGCCGGGTCAGGAAGCGGAAAGCCCCTGGCCCGGACGGCATACCAGGCAACGCCTGGACCATGGCCGCTGGAGAACTGACCGGCTGGATACTTCAGATTTTTACTGAATGCTTGAAGGCTGGTCGGTTTCCCGCAAGGTGGAAGGAGGCCAGTCTGGTCCTCCTGCCGAAGGCGGGCAAGCCCGCGGACTCCCCGTCCGCGTACAGACCAATTTGCCTGCTGGACGAGGCTGGCAAGATCCTAGAAAGGATTATTGCCGAGCGCCTCGTTTGGTACCTGTACCGAGGTGAGGATATATGCCTCTCCGATGACCAGTTTGGCTTCCGTGCGGGACGATCGACGATCGACGCGATTTTACGCGTCCTGTCTTGCACGGAGGAGGTTACGAACGATCAGATCAATCGAGCGCGGTGTTCCGCAGGGGTCCGTGTTGGGGCCCCTGCTTTGGATCATCGGGTACGACCTGGTCCTGCGGGCTGCTCTCCCCACCGGTTGTTGGCTCTCAGGATACGCTGATGACGTGTACCTGGGAGTCGGTGGGGAGACATGGCGGGAGGTCATTAGACTGGCCAACGTGGCTGCAGCGTGCGTGGTGCGCTCAATTAAGCGGCTAGGCCTCAAGGTAGCCCCGCAGAAAACACAAGCCTGCTGGTTTTACAGCAAGGCTCTGCGGGGTACACCGCCAGAGGGGCTCTGCCTAACGGTAGAGGGAGTCCGCGTCCCGATATCCCCCCAGCTGAAATATCTGGGGGTGTGGCTGGACGAGGCCAGGAGCTTTGGCGAGCACATTGCCCGCGTGGCTCCAAAGGCCAAGGGAGTGGCAAATAATCTCGCCAGGCTGCTGCCCAATCTGTGTGGAGCCGGCTGGCATGTGCGCCGCCTCTATGTGGCGACGCGCCTGTCTGGGCCGGTAGGGTAACGGGTAATCCCCGTCTCAACAGGCAGTTAATAGCCGCCCAACGCATCATTGCGAATCGGGCGGCTCGTAAAGAGCAAGAAAATTAAAATACAAGTTTTAAAATACCGTACGCTTCGCTTGCGTCAGAAGGCGCGTGGAAAAAGATACTTTGATTTTTAACTAGATATAGTTTATACTGCAGTCTATAACTTTTCACGATTGTGGTTTTTTAAGAGACGACTAAATTCTTTCGAGTTACGTGTGATACTCTGGGCCGAATTGTATTAATACCTAAATTTATATAATTTAAATATTATTTAGTTTATATTAAGTTATTTAATTACTCACATGTGGGGGCGACGACCCTCGCCTGCATCCCCCCGATCGATATGATGGCCAGGTCGCAAGCCTATACTTATGGGCGAGTCAAGGCGATCGAGTCCGGGGGAGGCGTAATCACGCCTAGGGCGAGGGCTGAGCTGAAGCTCCAGGCCAGGGAGACCCTCCTCCGGGAGTGGAGCGGGTGGCTCACAAACCCGCAGTTGAGCGGGAGGAGGGTCCGAGAGACCGTCCAGCCATATTTGAGGGAATGGGTCGAAGACCGCAGGGGACGCGGACTGACGTTCCATGCGACGCAAATGCTCGCCGGGCATGGTTGCTTTGGTGAGTACCTGTGTCGTATAGGAAAAGAGCGCACCACGCGCTGCCATCACTGCCCGGGGGAGGCGGACACGGAGCAGCATACGCTGGAACATTGCCCAGCATGGGAGGAGCAGCGCCGTGTCCTCCGGGCTGTCATTGGGTGGGACCTTGCATCCGTCCGCCGAGAGGCGCCCCAAGGCCGGCGAGGGCCCCAGTGGACCAGGAGCAGTGAAGCCTGGCCAGAGCCTGCTCAAAATTGGGATCGAGAGGGCAACCGGGATCCGGCTGGAACCCAGGATGAGGGCGGTCCTTGAGGACGTTATTATCCGACGGGACGCACAAGGGCCCATACGACCGGTCCACCACCCGGGAATCCTCCCGATCGGTCACTCCTCACCACTGCGGCAGGCCGACGAGAGATCGCGGGCCGGAAGCGCAACGCCCGGGAGCACCGGAAGCGGCACCGAGGCAGCAGCGACCAACCAGCGAAGACGCAAAGGGAGTAGCGCGTAAGCGACACATCCACGCGAACATACACACACACACACACACACAAACACACATACGCGAGATTATTAGAATGAAGTATAAATATACGTATTTACCTACAATAACCGTTATTAGCACTTAAACTAGTACATAGTTAGAACTACTAGGATAACCATAGGTATAAGTAACGCGTAGTGGACTCAGGAGCACGGACCAACGCAAAACGTAATAAAACCCTTCATTTTAATTTGGCTACAGCCGACGAGCCGCGTTGACATTACGAATAAAAGAAGCGCACCACATTAATGGGCGAACAATTATTATTTTGTTAAATTTTGATTTTCGTGCTAACTTTAAATTACGCGACAAGGAAGGCGAGCCGGGCCAACATCCGGTAGTTTATTTCCTTTTGATTGAAGGCGAGCCGGGCCAACTTCCGGTATTTTATTTCCTTATGATTGAAGGCAAGCCGGGCCAACTTCCGGTAGTTTGTTTCCTTATGATTGAAGGCAAGCCGGGCCAACTTCTGACAGTGAGGACGGCGACGACGAGTGGCTGCCGCCGCCGCGACGGCGGCGGCGGCGCGGCCGGCGCCGCCGCCCAACGCGAGCGGGCGCCCCCCGGGCCGCGGCCCAGAACAGGGCAGGTAGCGCGGGGGCTCTGGGGCGGCCGTCGCCGCCGTTGACGCGGCGGCGTGCATTGCGCCGTCGCGCGGGCGGCGGCGGCAGTAGTGAGGAGGACAACGGGCCACGGCTGCCGCCTAAACGGCGCTGTGGTCCGCGTGTCCTGTCCTCCTCTTCAGACGAGGAGGACAGATGACGGAAGGGAGGGGGCGGATGATTATCCGCCCCCTTTCGGGGAGGGCCCGTCGCCGCGGGGAGATGTGAGCCTCTCCCCCCCCCCCCCCCCGCTTTAGCGGCGGACCCATCCCGATAGGGATATTTGCGGGTCCCCGCTTCCCTGGGAGCGGGGTCCGCCCGCCCCCTGCCCGATTACGACGCAGGGGGGAGCACCGCTGCCCACAAAAGGGCAGCAGGAGTGGTGCCGTACCTCCGGGCGCCTCCCCCGACGGGGAAAGCGCCCGGAGGATGGGAGGTCGACGCCCCGGCGGGGATTCCGGGGCGTCGACTCACATACTCCCACAACAACGGGCGGGGCGGCGTGGTGGGCGGTGTCCACACCTCGCCGCATATAGATACATCGGCTCGATCACGAGCCTGAGCTTAACGGCTCATCGTTGGGAGCCGAAAGGCTCGGCATCGGGGAGTGCACCGGACGCAATAAGTCAATGTTCCCGGGCACTCCCCAGCGATGCCAGGTAGGACACCCGCAGGGTTTTAGTGGGCAGGGCATGCATGCAGTATCGTGGGCGATGTACATGCTATGCAATCCCACACTTCCCCTCGGGCCCTCCCCGGGGTCTGGGGGGGTCTTCCCCCCTGTCAAACGGGAGGCTACTGGGCAAACCGGGTAGCCTAAGCTCTCGGGATCCCAGTAGTGGAAGATTTCCCTGCGTCAAAAAAAAAAACCGGGCCAACTTCCGGTAGTTTGTTTCCTTATATTGACGGCGAGCCGGGCCAACTTCCGGTAGTTTAGTTTGTTTATCGCGTCAGAGGCGAGCCGATGTCATAAGTGGAACCGGAAGTCCGGGTTCTACAAGACATTTACCACAACGGGCGGCGGAAATGTGTCGAGGATGCTCGCACTAGGCGAACCAGCGAGCACGCGAATCAACAGAACCGTTGTATCGCGAAATCACAAACCGGAAGTGACCAACACAGGTACACACCGGTAACGCGAAGAGCCCACGCGGAGACGTCTTCTTACCGAAGCACATAGCGATGCAACAACGGTAATGCGAAATCGCAAACCGGAAGTGACCAACACAGGTTCACACCGGTAACGCGAAGAGCCCACGCGGAGACGTCCACTTACCGCATCACATAGCGGTGCAACAACGGTAACGTAAAATCGCAAACCGGAAGTGACCGACACCGGTTCACACCGGTAACGTAAAGTGCCCGCGCGGAGACGCCTACTTGCGGAAGCACATCGCGGTGCAACGATAGGATCGCGAAGTCGCGAACCGGAAGTGACCGACACCGGATCACACCGGTAACGTTAAGAGCCCACGCCGAGACGCCTACTTGCAGAAGCACATCACGGTGCAATGATAGGATCGCGAGTTCACGAACTGGAAGTGACCGACACCGGGTCACACCGGTAACGTGAAGGGCGCACGCGGAGATGCCCGCTTGTCGAAGCACACCGCGGTGCAACGACGGGTTCACGAAATCGCGAACCGGAAGTGCGACACCCGACAGGGTGAATCGAGCGGATAAGACGTGCGACCGGAAGTCGCCCGATTAGGAAGTAATTATGTAAGCATGGCGCTTTGCCTATGGAAGCGTTATCGTGCAAGGTGAACGATGACGGAGGCGGCACGGGCAAAGCGGTATGTAACTAGTAGCATGACTTCCGGGAGTGTCTACGTGCATGAGAATAGCGAGCATTCACGTGATAGCCGAACTAATGCGTAGCGATCACGCGTAAACACGACAGCCGTGCCAGGACGTACCAGGGTGGTACCGGTGACGAGCGACGCGCGATGGCGTGATCGGCGCGAGAGTGGGGCATGGCGACAGCGGCCGGGCAATGATACGAACGCGAGCGAACGGGGATTCGTTCTTTAGCCTCGGAACGGGAGTGTCGTTCTTTAGCTCCCAAACCAGAGAGTTGTTCTTCAGCCTCCGAACCGAGCAGTCGATGGGGGATTCGTTCCTCAACCGCCGGACCGAAGAGTTGTTCTTCATCCTTCGAACAGAAAGTCGTTCCGGAGACACGAAATAGGAACGATCCCGCCTAGCGGTGCGTTATCCCGCATACGCGATCAACGATCCGCGAGACATTCGGGACGCGAACGCGAAGTTTTGTAACCGTAACGATAATCGAGTAACGATAAGCCGAGTGCGGTTTTCATTTGTAAAAGTAAAGTATATCTTGTAAAGCTAGAAAGAAAAGGTAATAAATTAAATTTTACCTATTGCAAATACGTGTGAAGTTCATTGAGAGACTGTACCTGAAACGCGAAAGACTCACTTACCTGTTCCCACGAATACTTACCCGACGGCGGTCCGAAATCCTCCTCGACGATCCAGCGGTGATCCACAGGGTGTGGCGGTCCAGCGAAGGTCCAACAGGGGCGAAGGTCAAATCCAGCGGTGCACAGCCGTTTGCTTTCCGAAGACGGTCCTAGGTCCAGCGACGCGAGTCCCACGGTGATCCCGCAAAACGGAAGTCGAACGAGACAGAGGGAAACCGGAAGGGGCCAAAGGAGAGGAATCAGCAGGGTCTGCGTAACGGTCAGTCATAAACATTTCAACCTTTCTCGATTTAGTAGGTTAAGATCGAGTGGCGACCGTGATAAAAGCATGATATTTCCAATTACCGACGCAGTGGGATTAATCTACTCCTCCGTTCGATCACAACCTCTCCCTCGCGGCTGTCGTTGCGGCGGCGGTCGGGCCCGGGGGGGAGGAAAAGTGGAGAGCCTTTACCTCCTTTTGCGGCAATGTAATGTCGCAGAAGGAGGCGGCGGAACGAATTAGGAGGAGGGAAGTTGCCCCCCTTCTTCTTCAAAGGAGGATAACGGGGGTGGGGGGTGACGGTGGTCAGCCGCCGCAGCCTCCGCCCCCGCGTCGGCGTGCTCTGCGCCGCCGGCGCGCTTGCGGCGGCTCCCCCCCTTCGGGGAGGCCGGGCGGCGGGGACGGTGGTGGGTCGTCCTCGTCCTCGCCGCCGAGAAGACGCCGACGCGTGTTGCGCAGCCGCGCTTCCGCGTCGGTGGCCCCGGCTGCTGAGGGGAGCGACAGCGGCGATGGGGGGATGTTGCCGTCGCGATCGTTACGCGGCGGCCCCATCGCCGTTGCCCCGGTCGGGGCAGTTAGATGACGCCGCGGGGGGGGGGGGTGCTCAGATAGGCATCCTGTCCTCCTCCCATCGGGCGCGCTTGGGACGCGCGGGTGATTAGCGCGAGGGGCTTCCGCGATAGGAAGCACCCCCCGCCTCCCCCTTTCTTGTGTGGGGCGGGGGGTAGAATAGCGCCACCCCCTCTCGCCTCACTACATCGGGGGCGAGGGAGGGTTGGTCGCTACTGGGGGCTCGGGCACGCGGGCGGTGTTACCGTGCGCCCGGATCTACAACCCCCAGTGTGAGGGGCGGCGGTTTGGAGCAGGTGTCACTCCGATCCGCCACGTGAGTTTGTTGGCCTACGCTAAGGCTGGGGACCAGAAGAGGTCCCGGGATAGGCGCCCAGGTCAGTGGGCGTGGCGCGGGGGGGGGGGGCTCCAGATGAATCAGTGCGTTTCCTGGAGCCTCCCCAATCGCAAACGCGCCGAGACGGACACCCGCGGGGTTTTAGCCGGTAAAAATCCGGCACTCCCCTCGCCTCTCCCCGGAGAAGGGGGGTCATCCCCCTCCTCTTGTCATAGAGGGAACTACTGGGTTAACCGGGCTTCGGCTCGGGATCCCAGTAGCCGAAGATTTCCCCGCGTCAAAAAAAAAGGGTTCTTTGTATTCCCTCAGGGGTCGGGGGTGCTGCTCCAGGTGTCCCTAGGGACTCCCGGAACCGCCCCGATACGGGTTTTGCGAACCCGAGGTACCCGAGCACAGCAGCACCGTAATCTCCGTCAGCCGCGAGGCTGGCGGAGACCGGGGGTCCCTCTTCAGGGCCCGCGAAATGGGCGGCCTCTATAAAAGTCGCCCGGCCGGTCGGGGCTGTGTGGGATCGAGCCCTTGCTCTCCCACCGACCTATGGGAAGAAAAACCCAGACAGAAAACCGGGGGTCCGGCTACCCTCTTAGGAGTCTGCGGCTAGCTTCGGCTACCCAGCTCCAATAGCCGGTAGGGAATGGCGACCCTGACTGCAAACGCCCGGTCGGCCGGGACCGTTAGAAGAATGTTTTTACACCTCCCGCCGGCCTAGAGAAAGGTCACCTCGATAAAAAACCACGGGGTGGGGTTGAGGAGGGTGGTCCCCGTTCTCGAGGCGGGCAGGGATGCCGTCTCGCCGAGGGAATGGAAAGACCCCTTCCTTCTTTCCTCCATTGCACGCCGGTGCTCCGGCAGGAGGAAGAAGAGGGGTATCCCTCTTTCAACCCGGCCCAGGACGTGGTCCTGGGCTGGTTAAAAAAAAGGCCCACACTAGGTGGTTGCACACCAGGGACGTGTCTGCCGAGTGTGGATGGTCGTCTGGGCCGCTCGGACGTATTCCGAGGTCGGAGCCAGGCGACCTGGGTGGGAGACCGCCCGGGCCACTCGGACGTATTCCGAGGTTGGGGCCGAGCGATTTTTCTTACGTGAAGGAGTCCCGCCGGGCCGCTCGGTCATATTCCGAGGTCAGGGCCGGCGGGGCCGCCGGTTACGGGCTGGCGGCGCGCGGGTGACTCTGGTGGTCGGGGATCGCATCCCTCCCGAACCCGGCCACTGGAGTCGGAGAACAGCCGTCGGTGCGGAGGTTACCTCGGCCGACGGCTGAACACGGTATGCCGGTCGCCACGGCGGGTAAGGCGTTGGAAGGGGTGCGACCTCCTTCGCCCCAACTGTCCGTGGGCTCCCCGCGTGGCGGCGCCCGCTGCGGTGCCCCGGGGGTCGGAGCCCGGGGACCTTTGATAGCCCGTGGGAGGAGGCTTGCCTCGCCCACGGGTGTGTAGGGAGCTGGAGCCCAGTGCCCCCGATGTAACATTCCGGGGGCCCGTGGCATAAGGTGGTGCCTCAGGTGAGTACACCGGGGCACGGCCCGTCGGGAGTGTTCCCCGGTCGGTCGTGGGGCGCGCCCTACCACCCAGAGCCGCAGCGGGTAGCGGGATCAAATCCGAAATAAACTGTTCTACAAAAAACTATGACGACGGAGCTAGTGGGAAGGAGGAGGGTGCTTCCAAGAAGCCCTCTGGGAAGCTTGGCGGGCCTAAGAGCGCTCGGGAAGGGGGTAGAAAATCCTCCAAGGGGGTTGCTTCTAGCACCTGCGACACATCGACGAGCAGGGACGGAGACGCGGTGTTCACCGCTCCCTCTCCAGTGGTGAAACTCACGATGGTCACTGACGACCCGCGAGGGGGTCCGGAAAAGGCTCTGAAGGGGACAGACCCCATGCCAAGGGCGGGGTCCTCTTTGGCGAGGTCCGTGTCCTCGGACACTTTGGCGGCCGCGGAGTCCACAGAGGTGGATATCTCCGAAGTGTTGGACACCTCAGCCTACCTCAATCATGACGAGGAGGTAAAGAAGGCCACCCTCGCTAGGAGAGAGCGGGAGAAGGAAGAAAAGAAGGCCACCCTCGCTAGGAAAGAGTGGAAGAAGGAGGAGCGGAGGATTCGAGAGCTCGCCGACCCGTTGGTGCCGGCCAGTCTCTCGAAGAACAGGAAAGTTAAGGAGATTCAGCAACTGGAGGAATTAAAGATGGCTCCCACGAACGACCTCCCCAGCAAAATCCTGGAGGCGATCAGAACGGTGGACAAGGTCTGCTCCACGGCAAAGAGCCTCCGTGGAGTGGACCAAAAGCACCTGAACGAGGCGGCAGCGACGATCACCGCAGCAGTGACACACTTGGTTAGTCGCATGGGGCAGAAGAGCCAATTCGAGAGGGATGCGGAGATGGAAGAGCTCCGCTCTCGGGTGGCTGAGCTGCGGGAGGATAGCTGCGAGAGCTGATAGAGAAAGCTCTGCCCCAGAGGGGGGTAGAGCCAATGGAGGTGGAGACGATCCGTGAAGGTCCCCTTCCCGACTCCCCGGTACCCGCCGGACAAAGGAAAGCGAAGGCGAAAGCGAAGCGTCTCATCGTCCCGGATTCCTCGGACGAGGAGGACCAGGCTGAGAGGAGGGAGAGAGAGGCCGCCGAGGAGAACAGGCGGCGGATCCTCGCGCAAACTAACGACGAGGGCATGCCGGCAGTCATCAAGCCCGCGATCCAGGGAAGGACAAAAGTCCTGGAGGGGGCGGTACCGCCAAGGGATGCTGCGACTGCACCCGTGGAGCGGTCCCAGTGCGACGACGCGGTGAACCGCCGATTTGAGAGGCTTGAGGGAATGCTCGCCAGAGTCTTGGATGGCCTGGCGGCCGGGGCTGCGGGACCAAGCGCGGCTCCCCTCCCTGTAACCGGGAGTGGTGTAGCTGTCAAGCTTGACAGCAGCAAGAGCCAGGCTTCCATCAAGGGCAGGGGTAAGGCGGCCCTGACGCCAAAGCCCACGTTCAGCGAGGTGGTTAAGGGGACTGCCAACCCAGGCAAGCCCCTGGGAAAAAAGACTCCCGGTCCGGCCGCGGGGAAGCAGACGGATAAAGCGGCCTGTGCTGCTCCTGCGTAGTCGAGGGATGCGCCTGGGGCCTCGGAGGCACAGGGGGCTTGGACGACGGTCGAGAGGAAGGGGAGAGCCGGAAAACGGCGGGCCGCTGGCGGCGAGGGTAGTGGTGCCCCCTCAACTGGGAAGCTACCCACGGTTTCGAGGCCTGCGCCGGCCACGCCGGCAAACAGGCCCAAGGTCCCAGCTGCGTCGGGAAAGCCGGCCAAAGCCGGAAAGAAGAAATTGCCACGTAGCGCGGCAGTACCATCACGAGCGCCGACGGCAATTATGAGGAGCTTCTCCGGGAGGCCCGCGCGAAAATTAACCCCAGCGAGATGGGGTTCACTGCGGGTTTCAAGCCAAAAAGGGCCCAAACGGGGGCCCTCATAATAGAGATCCCCGGGAGGGAGAACGGAGAGAAGGCTGACCTGCTGGCCGAGCGGCTGGCTGGGTTATTCGCGGGACGTCCGGGGGTGAGAATCACCAGACCCGTCAAAACGGGCGAGCTGAGGGTCCTTGACCTCGAAGACTCAGTGACGGACCGCGAAATGGCGGAGGTCATCGCGAGCACGGGGGGCTGTGGGCCGTCGCAGGTCCAAGTTAGGCCGCTACGCAGGGGGCCGAATGGCCTAAACACGGCCTGGACTAGATGCCAGCTCGCGGCCGTCAACGCCATTATCAAGGCGGGCGGTAAGCTGCGGGTGGGCTGGTTTGTGGCCCGAGCGCAGGCGCTTGAAACCAGGCCCCTCCAGTGCTTCCGATGCCTGGAGGGGGGGCATGTTCGCGCCCAATGCACGAACGTGGTGGGCCGTGGCTCCCGGTGCTACAGGTGCGGCGGCGATGGCCACCTGGCCAGGGACTGCGACAAGGCACCTAGGTGCCCCGTGTGCTGATCTCGGGAGGCCGGCGGGACACCGAGCTGGGGGCAAGGCGTGCACCTCTGCCAAAAAAAGATCCAAGCCCGGCAAAGCGATGGGAGCCGCCAAACCAAAGCCCTCCGCGGCCGTGGGAGCGGAGAGGATGGAGGTGGACGGGGTCTCGGAGTCCTCCCGCTCATTACCGGCAATTACAAGCGTGGAGCGGGTGAGCTTCCAGATCCCCAACAGGCCGGTCAAGCGGTCGGCTCCGACCGTGGAGGGCAACGGACGCGGAGATGGGAGCCTCCCTGCCCAGAGGAAGAGAAAGAACAGGAGCACAACGGCCGAGGGGCAGTCGGCTCTGCGACTACAGCCGCAGCAGCCGCTACCACAGGCTCCTGTTCAAAAACCTGTGCAGGAGGTTAACGAGGAGGATGACGACGAAGTGCAGATGGTCCTGCAGTTGACCCCACTGCAGAAGTCTGCATTAAACGCGACGCCCGCCCCAAGCGGGCAGGAAGAGAAGGGGCCGCAATTAGTGGCTGTGCCCGGGGAGGTACAAAAGGAGGAGAAGAGGGAGGAGGCCTTCGAAGATTAGGAATACTTTTAATGCCCCTACACCGCCTCCTCCAACCCAACCTGAACCACGCCCGCGCCTCGCAGGATGTGTTCTTGTTCATTTTGACCGGAATGGGGTCCTGAGGATCAGGTGGATGGGCTGCGGGGTCCCCCAGGGTTCAGTCCTGGGCCCCCTGTTATGGATCATCGGGTATGACCTGGTCCTTAGGACGCTCCTCCCCTTGCGATGCTGGCTCTCGGGTTATGCTGATGATATCTACCTGGGAGTCAGTGGGGAGGGGTGGGAGGGGTGGGAGGAGCTGACCAGACTGGCGAAGGTGGCGGCTGCGTGCGTGGTGCGCTTGATAAGGAGGTTGGGCCTGGAGGTGGCCCCGCAGAAGACCGAAGTGACGGTGTTCTACAACAAAAAGCGGGGCCATGTACCTCCTCCGGAGGGGTTCAGCCTCCGAGTCGAAGGAATCGACATCCCGGCCACTCCTTGGATGAAGTACCTGGGAGTGTGGTTGACGGCCAAAGGAGCTTCGGAGAACACGTCGCCCGCGTGGCCCAGAAGGCGGTCGGGGCAGCCCTGGCCAGGCTTTTGCCTAACATTGGAGGGGACAGCGGGCGCGTGAGATGCCTCTACGTGGCGGCGGTCTAATCGGTGCTGTTATATGCAGCACCGATATGGTGGCGGAAGGTGGGGAGCAATCCTCGCCTTAATGGGCAGATGTTGGCGGACCAAAGGACCATTGCCATAAGGGCCGCCAGGGCCTATAGGACCGTCTCCCACGTGGGGGCGTGCGTCCTCGCTGGGGTCCCCCCGGTGCACCTGGTCGCGGCTTCGTACGCCGAGATGTATGAAGCCACAAAAGCGATCAGGGCAAATATGGGGGTGGTCCCGCCGAGGGCGAGGAGGGAACTGAAGCTCAGGATCGCGCGGTCTACAACGCTAAAGTGGAAGGAATACCTCCTTGACCCGAGGCTTCCGAGCGAGAGGCTGCGCGAGGCCGTCCAGCCGGTACTCGAGGAGTGGGTGGAGAGTAGGAGGAGAAGGGGTCCTACGTTCCACACATCGCAGGTGTTGACCGGTCATGGATGTTTTGGTCAATACCTGCGATGGATCGGGAGGGAGCGCACCGCACGCTGCCATCACTGCCCGGAGGAGGCGGACACTGCGCAGCACACGCTGGGAGTCAGTGGGGAGGGGTGGGAGGGGTGGGAGGAGCTGACCAGACTGGCGGAGGTGGCGGCTGCGTGCGTGGTGCGCTCGATAAGGAGGTTGGGCCTGGAGGAGGCCCCGCAGAAGACCGAAGTGACGGTGTTCTACAACAAGGCGTGGCAGAAGTGCGCCGTGTCCTCCGGGCGGTGATGGGGGAGGACCTCTCTCTTCCGGCCGTCGTACGTGCGACGGTCGAGGGGGGGGAGGCAGACACAAAGTGGGGAGCGTTCGTCTCCTTTTGCAACAGAGTGATGCTGCAGAAGGAGGCGAGCGAGAGGGTCAGGAGGGGGGAAGTTGACCCCCCTCTGGCCGACAGCAGTGACGAGGAGGGAGACGGGGCGCCTAGGCCGCTGCCTCCGCCGGTCAGGCGGAGGCGGCGTTAAGGAGGTCAAAGAGGAGTAGGCGCCCGGGCTGTGGCCATCGACGCGACTCGTTGACCGCAGCCGAGGGATTAAGGCTGTAGGCTAGGGATGTAAGCGGCCAAAAATGGTGGATGAGCGGGGGCGGATGGATAGTCCTCCTCCCTTGTTGGGAGGGCTGCCCATCCGCCTCCGAGAGCGCCAGTAGACCGTTGGGTGGCGCGGTGGCTCGCGGGGGCTCGGGCGGGTCCCTCAAGGGGGTCCTGCCACAGGTGTTCCCCGCGGGCTGCGACGGGGGCGGGGGGCTGGAGGCTCGGGGGTGGAGACGCCCCCTGGGGTTCTCGGTCCTCCCCCTGCCCTTTACGGAAGGGCGCGGGGAGAGGAGGAACCCGCCGTTTTTCACGGCGGTCCACTCCCCCTCTCATCGCCCGGGGGCGGGCGTGCGGTCGGGGAGAGCCGTGCGCCCGTGCGAAAGCAACCTCGGAAGGGGGGGGGTGGCGGATGGGAGTGATGTTCCCTCATTCGCCAAAATTAGTAGGTCCAACAAGGATACGGCGTGGGGACGCTCGTGGAAAAATAATGTTGTACCCAGGGCCTCCCCACACAGCGCCGAGAGGGACATCCGCTGGAGTTTTAGTGGGCAGGGTATACATGCAGTATCGTTGGCGATGTGCATGTCATACAATCCCACACTCCCCTCGTCCTCTCCCCGGTGGCGAGGGGGTCTTCCCCGAAAGGGGCTACTGGTTAAAACCTGGGGCGTAAGTCCTAAGGATTCCAGTAGTGGAAGATCTCTCCAGCGTTACCAAAAAAAAATAAAAAAAAGGATGTGTTCTTGCATACGATGGCGGAGCGCAGGTGTGGCCTGGGAGTGGCCGCCGAGCCGTACCGGGTACCGTAGAACCACTCGCTTTGGGCGGGCAGTAGATGCGGTTCGGTGGCAATTACTTGGAGACAGACGGACGAGCCTGTCGCCTGCTCTCGTGTTGAGGCGGGTGACAGGTTTGTTGTCGTCAAGTGGGGCCGAGTGTACGTTGCGGGGGTGTACGTCTCCCCCAACGTGGACGACGCCGCCTTCGAGAGGGTCCTGGAGGACCTTCGGGTCCCCCTAGCCAGGGTCCTGCCGCAGCAGCAAGCCATAGTGGCCGGCGATTTCAACGCCAAATCGGCGCTGTGGGGCTCCCCGGCCACGAACAGAAGAGGCGGGATCCTTGAGGACTGGACGGCGGGCCAGGGACTAGTCCTGCTAAATTCAGGAAACGTGCAGACCTGTGTGCGGTACCGGGGGGGGGGGTCCATAGTGGATCTTACGTGGGCCACTCCCGCTATTGCCCGCCGGGTGAAGGGATGGAGGGTGGCCGAGGAGATCGAGTCCTTATCAGATCATCTCTTTATAGAGATGAGTCTCCCGGTCACCCTCCCGGAAGCCCAGGCCCGCCGAAGGGAGGCGGAGCAGCGCTTCCCTCGCTGGACCCTCGGGAAGTTGAATGGGGATATGCTCAGAGCCTCCATCCATACTTCACTGTGGGCGGACGAAGTGTTGGCGTCGTCCAAAGACGTTGAGGAGTTGGCGACGAGGATCGGGGAGATCATGAAGGCGGCATGTGATGCCAGCCTGCCTCGATTCCGTCCGCATCCGCGCAAAGCGGCATATTGGTGGACGGAGGAGAATGCCGAGCTAAGGCGCTCCTCCGTCCGCGCCAGGCGTCGTTGGCTGCGGGCCGGAAGGGTCCGGCAACAGCAGCCAAGGCGCTTTGAAGAGGCGGGGTTGGAGTACCGCTGCGCCAGGCGGCTCTATTCCTGGGCCATCAAGCGGGCCAAGGATCGCTCATGGCAGGAGCTCCTACGGGACCTGGACCGGGATCCGTGGGGGCGCCCATACAAAATAGTTCTCGACAAGTTGAGGACCTGGGCGCCCCCGGCAACGGAATCCATGGAGCCCGAGTTCCTCGAAAAGGTAGTTGACGCCCTTTTCCCCGACGATCCCGGAGAAAGGGCGAACGGAGGCCCCGCTCCACCAGTCGTGGAGTGGGACGAGGAGCTCGAGGTCTCCATGGATGAGATGAGAAAAACCGTTAAGCGGCTTAAAGCTGGAAAGGCTCCGGGTCCCGATGGAGTTCCGGGAAAAGCCTGGTCCTTGGCCATGGGGGAGCTGGCTGAGCACTTGAGAAAGCTATTCTCCAAGTGTCTCGAGCAGGGCCGGTTTCCCCACGCTTAGAAAATGGCGCGATTGGTCCTCCTCCCAAAACCGGGGAAGCCCGCCGACCAGTCGTCGGCGTATAGACCAATTTGCCTGCTGGACAAAATCGGCAAAATGTTTGAGAGAATTCTCGCCGACCGAATCGTCCAGCATTTGTCCCGGACTGGGCTTGATCTGTCTCAGGCCCAGTACGGCTTTCGAGAGGGCAGATCCACCGTGGATGCGATAGCCCGCATCATGGCCCTCTCGAAGGCCGCGGCGGAGGCCGGCAGGGTGGGCGTTAGTTTTGATGTAGCTAACGCCTTCAAATCCCTGCGCCGTGCCGGCGATAAGGGGGCGCTGCAACACCATGGCGCCCCCCCCCTTGCCAGCCTGACCAAGATGGCAGAGTAATGGTCAAACTGATCGTGCGGGAGGTTCCGCAGGGGTCGGTGCTCGGACCGCTCCTGTGGAACCTGGGGTACGACGCCGTACTCCGTGTTGCCCTCATCCCAGGATGTTGGCTGAATGGTTTCGCCGACGACACATTCTTGGGAGTTGAGGGTGACACATGGGAGGAGGCCATCACAAGGGCAAACGTTGCAGTGAGGGCTGTTGTGGCCGCGATGCGGGAGGCGGGCCTTAAGGTGGCTCCCCAGAAGACAGACTGTGTTCTTCCACGACAAGTCAATGGGGAGGCCGCCTAGGGCCAGCATCATTGTGGAGGGAACGCGTGTCCCCGTGGAGGCCCATATGAAGGTCCTGGGGCTCTGGTTGGATGGTTCCTGGAGCTTTGGCGAGCACTTTGCTCGCCTAACTCCCAAAGCCAAGGGTGTGGCGAGGAGCCTCGCTAGGTTCATGCCCAACCTGGGAGGGGCGAGCGGACGTGCTCGCCGACTCTACGCTGCGACCGTGCAGGCGGTGACGCTTAACGGCGCCCCGATCTAGGCGTCAGCGGCGGAGGGGTCGTGGCGCATTCAGGCGCAGCTGCGACAGGTGCAGCGCGCTGTCGCGCTGCGAGTGTCGCGCTCGTACTAAACGGTCTCACATGCGGCGGCGACGGTCCTGGCGGGTCTTCCCCCGCTAGAGCTTGCAACTCGGCAGTACGCCGAAGTCCATCGGCGTACAAGGGAGCTGCAAGCTGGGGGAGCGCAAATCCTGCCAAGGGCCCGTCGGTTGATAAGGCTCCAGGAGAAGGCGGCCCTGGTCAGACGTTGGCAGGAGTACCTTGCCAACGTCGAGTATGGTAGAAGGACCGCTGATGCCATCTGACCCTGTCTGGCGGAATGGCTGGACAGTCGGGGATTCGGACTATCGTTCCACGCTGTGCAGGTGCTTACCGGACATGGATGTTTCGGTGTGTACCTGCACAGAATTGGGAAAGAGGCCACAACAGAGTGCCATCACTGCAACGAGGTGAGGGACACGGCGCAGCACACGTTGGAGGAATGTCCAGCGTGGGCAGAACAGCGCAGTGTCTTACAGGGAGAGGTAGGAAATGACCTCTTTCTCCCGGCCATAGTGGCGGCTATGGTCGGGAACGAAACGAGGTGTAGGGCCTTCCTGCAATTCTGCGGGAAGGTCATGTCCGCCAAAGAGGAGGCTGAGAGGATCCGTCGTGGGGAGAGAGACCCCCGGCGGCGGACCTCCCATCATAGATTTTTTTAAGGGGCCGGGGTGGTCACTGGTTTGACGACTACCCTGGCCTCCACCCGCTGGCCTCTTATGGCCAGCAGGGTCTAACGCCGCATAACAGTGCGACAAGAGCAGGAGCTGTACCTCCGGGTCACCCCCTTCGACGAGGGGAACCCCCCGGAGGACAGGAGGTTCGGCGTCCCGGCGGGGACAACGGGGCGTCGAACCAAGCCTCCCAAAACATCAAGAGGCGCGGCGGGGTGGGTGGTGTCCGCACCTCGCCACTACTAGATCCATCAGGGCTCTCACGAGCCAAGAGCCAATACCGCTCAGAGAAAGGTAGCCCCACTTGGGCTAGGCGTCGGGGACGCACCGGATGTAATGATAACCAGTTCCCGGGCGCCCCCAAACAACGCAGGGTTGGATACCCGTGCGGTTTTAGCCGGTAGGCTCGTGTATGCAGAATCGTTGGCGATGTGCACTACATAGAATCCGGCACTCCCCTCGCTCCTCTCCCCGGAGGGCGAGGGAGTCTTCCCCCTCCTGTCAAAGAGGGGGCTACTGGTTGAAACCCGGGACTTAGTCCTGGGGATTCCAGTAGTGGAAGATTTCCGCACGTTAAAAAAAAAAGGGGGGTTCCTTGTATGAAAGTCCAACCAAGTCCTCGCGAAGGAAAGGGAGGGCTCAGTTTGTAAAAGGTCACCTATGGCCAGGTCGGGGAGAGGAGATGATGTCGCTGCGACCGTCGGCAGAGCAGATAAATGGCGGGCATTCTCTTCATTTTGCGGGAGAGTAATGTCCGCCAAAGAGGAAGCCGAGCGGATCCGCCGCGGGGAACAACAACCCCCTGCGGCGGATCTGCCTTAATAGATAGCTCCGTGGACCACTTGTGGTCCAACGGCCTCCCAAATTAAAGTGGGAGACAGCAGCCACCGGAGGTGCCAGGAGAAGTTAGGTACCTCCGGTCTTCCCCTGAGAAGGAAGACCTAGAGGATGGGGGGTTCGGCACCTGGTTTCGGGACTCCAGGTGTCGAACCATACCTCCCAAACAATACTGGGAGGGGTGGCGGGGTGGGTGGTGTCCACACTCCGCCACACACAGATAAGAGACCACCAAGTTCAGAGCCGATTAGGCTCGCGTAGGAAACCCTATTAGGGCTAAGCGTCAGGGGGTGTCCTCGATGCAATAATCACTGTTCCCAGGCACCCCCCTAAAAGACGCAGCGATGGACACCCGTGGAGTTTTGGTGGGTAAGAATCCCACACTCCCCTCGCTCTTTTCTCCCGAAGAGCGAGGGGGTCTTCCCCCCTTCAACCACCAGAGGGGGGCCGCTGGGCCACATACCGGGCTTCGGTTGTAGCCGGACGTGGCCGTTTGAGAGTGTGGGAGACGCGATATCACTTCCTATCATACGGTTGCCACTCGGTTTAACCTATAACTACCGAGAAGGTGTGCAAGAGATTTAATCTCTGATATTAATTAGGGTAATTTCTCCCCTCTGTTGCAGGTGGATATCCAAGATGGATCGTCACCGTCGCTGCGCTTCCCCGGATCCTAGCTTCACCGCATACCGAATAGCTGCTTGCCGTTGCTGCGTTTCCCTGGATCCTCGCTTTACCGCATACCAGGTTACCGCTCGCATATATTATTAACGATAATTAAATATTCGCTTTGTGTTATAGGTGGATGCCCCAGATGGACCATCACCGTCGCTGCGCTCTCCGGATCCTCGCTTCACCGGATACCTGATATCCGCTGGTTTCGATTATTAACTATACTAATAATTTTCTTCTGTTTCAGGTTCCTGCCCAGGATGGATCACTGCCGCTGCTAAACTTCCCCGGATTATCGCATCACCGCATACCAAGGAGTCGCTGGACAACGATGCATCATCGCCGATGGACAAGGTGAGTAGAAGGTAAGTATGTTAAATTAATCTTGAGACACGACTTTACTAAAGACGAATTATTTATTATAAATCGTTAACTTTCGTATTTATTACAATATTTCAACTCACGCACACGATGTGTCGTTACCGTTACAATTGGTATCTATGTACCGCTAGCTATTGTTGAACGAGAAATTTAACGCGCGTCACGCGGGAGTTACCGGTTGTAAAATACAGTGCGTAGAACGTCCGCACGCTACGGCTGTATCCGATAGACTGCCACGAACAATGTATCTCGCTTTGGCACCCCACTATTCGAGCCATCCCCACTCTTGGGTTGTTATTCACCGCTCGCGATCACGCCACACTTTTTCTAACAGTTTTTGCATGTTTTCGTGCATGCCTACCCGCTGTTTTTGCGTGGTGGACACGTGCGCGCTCCGTAACTTCCATCTTGGGGCCCCGACGTGGAAATTTCCGCTGCCAGTACCACGTGGTGGACCTCCCCAGCTGGCATCGCTGCACCAGGTTTCCACTTTTCCGAGTTTTCCTCGGAGGTTGACGCCGACCTGTGCGCACCCTCTCGGGGATGTTTTTTTTTTTTGACGCAGGAGAAATCTTCAACTACTGGGATCTCTGGGGCTCGAAAGTCCCAGGTTTGCCCAGTAACCCCTTTCGGGGAAGACCCCCCCGCCTCCGGGGAGAGGCATAACGGGGGGAGTGTGGGATTGTATAGCATGCACATCGCTCACGATACTGCATGCATACCCTGCCCACTAAAACTCCTGCGGATGTCCCTCACGGCGCTCGTTGTCAGGGGGGGACCCCGGGAAACGCGCTGATTCTTCCGGGGCCCCCCAGCGCCAGGCCCAGACTTGGGCACCAACCCGGGAGACGCCACCGGCGTCTCCCCCGGCTCCTTGGAGCCGCCTCCTGATACCACCGCGGCGGAATGGGGGGACATTCACCCAGAACCGTCGCCCCTCTAGCAGGGGTGGGTTCTACTGCGGGCGCGCGGTGAACCCCGCCCGCACGCCCGCTCCACCCCCACGGTCCCCCCTCAAGTTAGGGGGGAACCCGTCCAAGACCGCCGACCGCCATTAACCGGCCGCGACGACCTACCTCACGTTCCGAAAGGGGGGAGGAGGGGGGGAAGGGTACCTCCTGTGCGCATTATTGCGCCTTTCCCCCCGGCACTGTCACGTGCCGCCCCCCTCCGGAGCCGGAACCACGACGGGGGGGCCGCTCCTGGGCCCGCGACGTCGTAAAAGGTAACGCCGCCGCCGTGGTGGCGGCGGCAGTCTGCGGCCCGGACCCACCCCGTCGCTCCACTCGCTGTCACTGGAAGGGGGCGGTGCCTCCTCCCTCCTAACGCGTTCGGCTGCCTCCTTCTGCGACATGACTGCGCCGCAGAAGGAGACGAACGCCCTCCATTTCGCCTCGCCCTCCTCTCCACCGGCTATCGCCGCGGCGATGATGGCCGGGAGGGCAAGGTCTTCCCCCACGCTTGCCCGGAGGACACGGCGCTGCTCCTCCCACGCTGGGCACTCCTCCAGCGTATGCTGCGCCGTGTCTACCTCCTCCGAGCAATGGTGGCAACGCGTGGTGCGCTCTTTTCTGATCCGGCACAGGTAATCACCGAAGCACCCATGCCCGGTGATCACCTGCGCCGTGTGGAACGTAAGGCCTCTCCCCTTACGCTCCACCCACTCTCCTAGGACCGGCCGGATGGCCTCCCTGACCCTCCTGCCCCACAACTGGGGGTTCGCGAGGAATTCCTTCCACTCTCGCAGGAGGGTCGTTTTGGCCTGGAGCCTCAGCGCCCTCTTGACCCTCGCCGTGATGACACCCCCCCCGTCCCTGATCGCCTTGGTCCGCGTATACACGTGTGTATGCGACCTGGCGACCAGGTGAATCGGGGGGACTCCGGCGAGGGTAGTCGCCCCCACGTGTGACACGGTCCGGTAGGCCCTGGCGGCTCTGTTGGCTATAAGCCTTTCGACCGCCGCCAGCTGCCCACCAAGGCGGGCATCTCTGCCCACCTTTTCCTCCCACACCGGTGCTGCGTACAGCAGCACCGAGTGGACCGTTGCCACGTAGAGGCGACGCACGCTCCCGCTGGCCCCGCCAATATTTGGCAGCAGCCTGGCCAGGCTATTGGCCACTGCCCTCGCCTTCGCGACCACGCGGACAACGTGCTCGCCGAAGCTCCTTCTCCGATCGATCCAGACTCCCAGGTATAGGAGGTGGGGAGTGATCGGGACCTCTGTCCCTTCCACCCGGACGCTGAGTCCTCCCGGTGGTGACCCCCCCGCAAGGCGGCCATGGAACACTGTCGCCTGCGTTTTATGGGGGGCCATTTTCAGGTCCAGCGCCCGGATGGCGCGCACCACACTCGCCGCCGCCACGTTGGCCAGCCTAATGGCCTCCTGCCAGCCCTCCCCGCTGACCCCCAGGAATATGTCGTCGGCATACCCCGTGAGCCAGCATCCTCTGGGGAGGGCCACCCCGAGGACCAGGTTGTAGGCGATGATCCACAGCAGGGGTCCCAACACCGACCCCCGCGGAACACCGCGCTCAACGAGCCTGACCCTCAGGACCCCGTCCTGGTCCGTGTACCTCAGGCCCCTGTCCCGGAAATAGTCTCCGACGACCCTGATGAGGTAGGGAGGGAGGTCAAACCTCACTAACGCCCTCCCTATCACTTCCCAGGGGAGGGTGTTGAAGGCGTTGACGACGTCGAACGACACCCCCAACACCACTTCCCCCTCCTCAATCTCGGCCTCCGCGCGGGAGAGGACGCGCCTGATCGCGTCCACGGTTGACCTCCCCGCACGAAAGCCGAATTGGTCGTCGGAGAGACCTCTTTCCTCACCCCGGGACAGGTGCTGGACGAGGCGCGCGGCAATGATCCTCTCGAAGATCTTGCCCGCCTCGTCCAGCAAGCACACGGGCCTGTACGCGGACGGGGAATCCGCGGGCTTACCCGCCTTTGGCAGGAGGACCAGGCTGGCCTCCTTCCATCTTCTGGGGAACCGGCCGGTGCGCAGGCATGCGGTAAAAACTTCCCGCATCCATCCGGCCAGTTCCCCCGCGGCCAAGGTCCAGACCTTGCCTGGGATTCCGTCGGGGCCAGGGGCCTTTCGCCCCTTGACCCCGCGGATAGCCCTCGCCACCTCCTCCCCACTGACCCCCAGGTCCTCTCTCCATTCCGGAACTCTAATCTCCGGAAAGAGGACCTCTCCTCCTCTGTCGGCGGGGAAAAGTGTATCCACCACCCCGTCGACAAATTGGGGGGCCAGTGTTTCCGTGAGCGGGGGCGTCCATGGTTTGAGCTTGTCCATGACAAGCTTATACGGACGCCCCCACGGATCCTCCGTTACCGTGGCGAGGAGCTCCTCCCAGGCCTTCTTCTTGGCCGCGAAGATGGCACGGGAGAGTTCCTGGCGGGCAGCACGCCAGGCCTCCCCCGCCTCCCTCTCGCCGAAGGCACCGCGCCCAGCGCGGGCCCTCAGCCACCGCCGGCACGCGTGGACGGACGAGCGCCGAAGCTCGGCGATCTCATCCGTCCACCAATAGGCGGCTCGTCGGGGGGGGGGGGGGGAATGGTGCGGACGCGGGGCATCGCCACGTCGCACGCTCGCGACGCGGCCTCCACCAACCGATCCGCCTCCGCGTCCACATCCACCTCCCCGGTCCCCTCGGCAAGGGCGTCGCCCTCCGCCCTTCCCCAAGTTAGGACCAGAATCGCCGCTAGTAGGCGATCCCGGTCCAACTTCTTGAGGGCCCATCTCCGCCGCGTTTTCTCCGCGGCGCGGCGGCGGGACAGCACTGCCGGAGGAGTGGCCCGGACCATCATTTCAATGAAACGATGGTCCGACAGAGACTCCAAGTCTGTGGCCACCCTCCAGCCGTGTATCTCGCGCGCGGCAGGGGGGGTCGCCCAGGCGAGATCAATCACCGAGGCCCCCTGCCGGCGCACACATGTGCTTACTCGGCCCGTGTTTATGAGACACAGGCCGAGCCCCGCCGCCCACCCCTCCAGGACGCTGCTTCTCGCGTCAGTGCGCGGGGAACCCCAAAGCGCGGATTTCGCATTGAAGTCCCCCGCCACTATGACCCGGCCAGTAGGGCATCGGCGGACGCATCCCTCCATATCGTGGAGCGTCCGCTCGAACCTGGCCACCCTCTCGGGGATGCTCCCTAACTCATTGGCGGTCGACTTCCCCGGAGAAAATGTCCGTGGACGTTTTGGGTCCTCTGTCGTTGACGCCGACTTATGCGCACCCTCTCTGGGATGCCCCCGACTCGCTGGCGATTGACTTCCCCGGAGAAAATGGCTGTGGACATTTCTGGTTCTCCGTCGTTGACGCCGACCCCCTAGGCGCGTGTACCGGGTCCTCTCGAGGATGTCCCCGCAATCAGTTCTCGGAGATGACCTCCGGAACGCTAGTTTACGCGCGCGCTACCGCAGATTGACGCCGACCTACTCGGGACGTGTACTAGGTCCCTCGCAAAGCGCTTGCGTTAACACTTCTCGGAAATAAGCTCTAGATAGACCATTTCCACATGCGTCATCGGACATTGCCGCCGACCTATTGAGGATGTATACTAGGTCTTACAAAACGCGTTAAGACTACCTCGTATCGGAGATAAGCTCCCTATCGTTAACTTCCGTACGCGCTGTCACACTTTGACGCCGACCCACTAGGGATGCGTACCAAGTCGCTTGAATCCGTTTTTGTTAACTCGCCTCGGAGATAAGCCTTGCGTAACCAGTTTTTGTACGCGTTATCGTACGTTGACGCCGACCTTTTTGAACTGTGTACCAGGTCGCCCCAATCACCGTCATCTCTTCCTGGAGATTGTGTGTGGCTCAAGCCGTTCGCGCGATTTTTTGCCCGATTCTCGCGCGCGTCAAAAAATAAATCAAAATTAGCATCTTTATATTACTAGCGTGAGCCGAAATGGAAATAAACAGTGAATTGGGCGGAAAGAATCATATGGTAAACCTATAACTAACGCAAAATCCTTACAACTTATTCCTACACTATTCGTGCACCGAAAGGCCTCGCATCGGCATAATCATTGCGCCATCGGCTTTTCTCGCGAACTAAAATAATAGCTGCATCTCGGCTTTGCGGACATTTGCCGTGATGGTGACTTATTGGAGGCGGGGCTGGTCCAGGTCCGATAGTCCCTCGCTGTCCGGACTCTGGAAGTCATCGGAGGGTTGCTCGAACTCGCCGCTGTCAACTGGCACCCAAACTACCGGCGCATCCGCCGGAACTGCTTGAGCCGCCGGCGCCGTGTCCGCCCCTTCACGCCGCTCGGGCGTCGCCTCCTCGCCTCGCGGTATTACCGGCATATCCGGTAGCCGTTCGCCCGACACCGCTAGTCGTTCTTCGCCTTCTTCAGCCGCCTCACCGGGCATCGCCACGCGCTTTAACACAACTCGCGGCGACCCCTTCATCCGCATCAGCGCCCAGGAAGCGTGCGGCCGCACGGTCCGGGAACCCAGCGGTCGGAGATTTCTCCACGTTAAAAAAAAAAAAAAAGAGGTGATGTTTGCACAGGTTTTCTCGGGACACGGCTGTTTTGGGGAGTACCTGTGCCGCATTGGGAAGGAATGCACCACAGGCTGTCACCACGAGAGGCCTGCACTTGGACACGGTACATTTGGACACAGTTTATTTGGACACGGTCATTTGGACACGATCTATTGGGCACCGTTCGTTTGAACACTGTTCATTTGGACACCGTTTATATGGACACCGTTTATTTGGACACGAAAATACGCGACCTGTGCACTTGGACACGAGAATGCGCGAAATGTTCACTTGGACACGAAAATGCGCGGCCTGTGCAGTTGGACACGAGAATACGCGACTTGTGCACTTAGACACGAAAATGAACGACCTGTGCACTTGGACACGAGAATACGCGACCTGTTCACTTGGACACGAAAATGCGCGACCTGTTCACTTGGACACGAAAATGCGAAATAACTTTCGATGATAAATATGTCGCAGCCACATGGTGTACACACACACACGCGGGGGGGGGTGCAAGGGGGGGCCTTCGGCCCCCCCTCCTGCACCCCCTCCGCCGGTAGGCAGGGTGGACCTTGCTTAATATCTCGTGTCCAAATGCACAGGCCGCGCATTTTCGTGTCCAAGTGAACAGGTCGCGCATTCTCGTGTCCAAGTGCACAGGTCGTTCATTTTCGTGTTCAACTGCACAGGCCGCGTATTTTCGTGTCCAAGTGAACAGGTCGCGCATTTTCGTGTCCAAGTGAACAGTTCGCGTATTCTCGTGTCCAACTGCACAGGCCGCGCATTCTCGTGTCCAAGTGCACAGATCGCTCATTTTCGTGTCCAAGTGCACAAGTCGCGTATTTTCGTGTCCAAATGCACGGTGTCCATATAAACGGTGTCCAAATGAACGGTGTCTAAACGAACGGTGTCCAATAGATCGTGTCCAAATGATCGTGTCCAATTGAACGGTGTCCAAATGTACCGTGTCCAAGTGCACTTCTCCCCTCAGGAAGATGTGGAGGTAATGCTGCTTATGGAAGCGCCGTTTGCGACTGATCAGGGAAAGAATAAAACGAATGAAATCGGCACTCATTTTAACCTCCTTGACTTATTGTACAACATTTGGAATCCCTTTTGGACAGCGACGCGCAACCTAAGATTATTACTCGTCAGTTTGAGTATGACGAAGTCCGCTGAGAGTTCGAAAACGGTAACTAATTTCGACAGACGTGGCATGCGAAAAGCTCTGAAGGATCTGTACCAGTTGTGGCTCGACAAAGGCTCATTGAACCCTACTAGTTCCGCCGAAGAGATGCATAGATTTATTCGCGCCCAAATTCCTGATTCAATCTACGAGTGGTTTACGAAGAACACTATGAATGTGGAAACTTACACCGAATTGGTGATCCATTATAAAACATATATCGCCAGTTTACCGCTCGGAGCGGCGAGGCATATTTCCGCGTCGCGCAAGGTCGTGACCAATCACGACAACGGCAACGACGGCGACGAGGACGACGACAACGACGACGACGACGGCGACGACAACGACAACAACGGCAACGACGACAACGGTGAAAACGTTTGCGAAAATGATGACGCCCCATTGGATGTACGCATGAAAAGGATGAAGGAGAAAGAGGTAACGACAGCGACAGCGACAACGACGGCGATAACTTCGACGGCGGAGGAAAAAGAGGATAAGAAGAGAAAGAAGCAGAATGATAGTGATGATAAGGAGGAAGAGGTGGACAAGGGACACGGGCTTGACGCATTGTTTGATCTGGCCTCCGATTTTCATGTCAAATATATTCATCAGTACGTATCTAGATTAAATAATGGGCAAATGGAGACTATGAGATCACCTGGAGAGGCCGGACATCAATTGGTACGCTTGGACCTGTACGATTTCAAGGACATAGTAAACGTGGACAAGCGTCACTGGTGGAGGCACGCGAAACTGAGAAGTCAATTCTTTATCTCCTCCTCGATGACGGACCACAAGGGACAATTGTTGCGAGAATTATTGGATCAGGTGGCGACGGATATGTCGACTATTCCGGCAATCGTGAAAGAGACTAAGAGTCTTCACTACTACGACATTTAGGTACGTATAATGTGAGACTATGTGAATAATTTTGTAAATTAATACAGTTGCTCGCGTTACAGATCGATCGTGTCGTCGAAGATCGGGCGGCGGCGATGGTGGTGGAATACATCTATCTACATACATATACGCACAGATATGAGATTTGTAGCCTAGAGTAAAAAAGGAATGTCTCTCTGTACACATAATGGGAAATGGTAAAATAATAAAGAATATCAAAAATGGGAATTGTATAGATTGTGTAATTGTTATTTATTGAAATGCTTTTTTTAGATAGGTTTATTCGTATCGGGGAGTGGTGAGAGAATTACAACTTTTCAGCCATTCCAAAACATAAAGCGATCAACTCGCAGTCGACGATGTCAGTGCGATCAAAAAATTCGCTCTCGCGTGGCACGTTCGCAGGGTCCGGAACCATGGATGCGATAGCGACAAAACGGGACAGTTTCGCGTCGACCTTGTCGGTTATCTGGCACAGCGTAACCGCTATAAAATTTATGCAGTGCTCGAGGTCGAACATAGCGAGCACGGTATTCATCGACAGGACGATACGAGTCTTGAGCGTGTCCAGACGCAGGATCGGCACATTGTTGAGTCTTCCAAATCGTAACGTCAAACCTGCTGCAACGATGGTTCTGGAGGCTTGATTGCGCGTATTCTCGTCGTCGTTGTTGCACCTACCGCCGCTGCTGGGGCTCCGCCGCAGGTGCGACATTATGGCGTGTTTTTCATCCATGAGTCGACTCCATGCGTCGGGCGAGAGATTGATCTTCTTGCCATGATAATCCCCTATGATGATGTCCACGCAAGACGGAAATCTAACGGCGATACCGACGTCTATGAATTTGTAGAACGTTTTGGTCAACGAGTATCTCCTTCCCAAGATACGGATACGATAACGCGCGATATTGGCTATCCGTTTTGTCGAGCGGCTACTGTTGTCATATCTGTAAAATACAATGTGTATAAATGCCTACATAATTGGCGGGATACGCTAGTCGGTGTCAACGTCAACTTACGCGTTTATTTCACTGTTGTTGCCGCTGTTGCTCGAAGTTGGATAGACATGCTCAATATTCGGCGGCAGCGTCGTCGTCACCGATCGCTCGTCGTTCCTTCTTTTTTTTTCCATTTTGTTCCATCGTCGCAGATAGCGTTCTCACGATCGTCGTCAAAGTGATGTTGCAGCGGCGGCGATGGTTGCGTCAGCATTACCTGCAACAGTGGCTGCGGTGGCTGCGGTGGCTGCGGTGACGGCGGCGACGGCGGTGATTTATCGAAATGCTGCTCCTGCTGCTGATGAGCGCGCAATGTCGAATACATCTCTCTCTCTCTTTTTCAGCGTATCTTTCTATGCGTCTGATCGTTTGCGCCCGGTAGGTGGACCGCACAAGAATAATCGCTCGTGTGACAGGGTGTCGACTTAAAAGAAACACGTCATTCCCCTCTCCAGATAATTTTATGATAATTTACAATACTTCTTTACACCGTCGACTCGCTCTTTTCCTCTTCAACATCCTCGGACTCTCCGGATAATTGTATGATAATTTATAATACTTTTTTTTACACCGTCGACTCGCTCTTTTCCTCTTCAATATCATCGGGAGTATCGTCACGGTTACTCATCAGTGCATCAATTCGAACGAATCGACTCAGAAGATTTCGCAGCTCTAGCAACAGCCCGTCCCTCGGACAAGTCACACCGAGCATCTCCGGTTCAAATCCGTCGATGGTTGTTACAGCTTTCGTAAATTCGTTAAATTTGTAGAATTGTCGTTTGCTGAAAAAGTACAGATTCCCATCGATAAATCGGAAGGCCGTTGAAATACCGGACGGTATTCCGGGAAATATCGCTTGAATCGAGAAAAATTGGGAGGCTTTCATCGAACACTCGTTCATCTCGGCCGCAAACTGATCGTCGTATATCACGAAGGTTCGTCCTCGGTTAGTATTCACCGCGGCGTTGATCCTCGCGTTCGATGGAAATCCAAGCTCGGAGTGATATCGTGGCCAGGTTGGTACCAGCGCTAAACTCGGGTAATTCACTAGGTATACCTTAATGTCCACAAACAGCACGAGATCGCCCGACGGCGCTTGATAGGCAGCCGAAAGTGTGAAATTTAGGGGGAGATAATTAATATAATTCGTCAACAAAAACGGTTTCCTGTAGGTCTTTCCATTTACATCGATCGACCATACGTGTCGCTTACGCATGACGTAAATTCGACTGTTAAATACCAACACGTGATCCACGCGTTGTAAGGCGCACAGATCCGTCTCGACGTCGTCTTTCGAGAATTTCGTATCAGTCGCGATCGTGGTGGCTGCCGTCGTCGCTCTCGTAGTCGTCGCCCTCGTAGTCGTTGCCCTCGTAGTTGTGGTCATCGGCGCGATCGTTGTCGTAATCGGTATGGAAACCGGAAAGTAAACGTTAAGACCGTAAAGATGTTGGATGGTAAGAATATCCTCATAGCTTAATTTGGTGGGAAAAGATTTCTTTGGCACGAATGCAAACATCACTGAATCCCCGTTCGGACTATGCCTTAATCCTAGAGCGTGACCGATCTCGTGCGTGAGCGTTTGAAGTATATGATAAGTTCCCGGAGGATTCTTGCCCAGAGTTATGTGCCATCGTTCCGCGTTGTCCATGTGTATCTCCGAGACATAGTCTTTATCTCCAGTAGGGAAATACGCGTGAGCGATTACTCCGTTAGGGCCGTCCATCGATTCCAAACACATTCCATGTCGGGGATTGAGAAACGGGTGAAAGCCATCGCGAAATGATATCAGAATGTTGGGATTCTGTATATCACGCGCGAACGTCAATGACGAATTCGCCGCCCATAGATCGAACGCGGCTTGAGCTGTTGTCAGTTGATCCCCCGTCGCCCCGTGAAAGTTCCACGTGAAATATGTTTTAGGCCATTTCTGCGAGAGTGGACCAATCGAGCGCTCCGACATGTCCTCGACACCGCAGCGGGGTGTGTTCATCAATTGCAGGGTTGGCTCATTCAATTCACCGTTGCCGGGCAATTTATAATATCTCTGAAACCACACGATAGCACGTTTCATAGCCGCAGTCGTATCGTCGCCTGCTGAAAACTTTTGCGCATTCCCCTGCAAATAGCCATATTTTTTCAAATAATGGACCACCGCTTTAGTATCACTAGCGTTAAATTCGCAGTTCACCGCAACGACGTAAATCGCAAGGATAACGATGCGCCAGAACAACATTATCGAGAAGTTCAGAGAACAAAGAAAAGCGAGGTGACTCACTCACAACCGAGAGACGATAAGCGTCTGATCGCGATTCGAACGTAATTGGACACCATCGATTGGACGGACGCGGAGGGGGGGCTATTGTTGCCAACGATCTAAATTTTTAGGGAAATATTTTTTTCTCAAGAGGAGTAAAACGAAAAAGAAAACTCGTAAAAACGTTTCGGAGAAAAAAATAAAAAACAAAGGAGGAAAATCAATTCACGAGACGTTTGAGGAAAAAAGGACGCAAGGTTCAGTCACATCGCAATACATTAATAATCGTCGCTATAAATAAGACGAACAAGGAAAGAGGAAAAGACACGGTTTATTTGCATCTCAAATAAATTACTAATCGTCGCTAATATATAAAACAAAAACCGAGAGACGATAAACGTCGAATCTGGGCACCATCGATTAGACGGTCAGGGAGGAGAGGATGTTGTCGCTAACGATCTAGATTTAGGGAAAGAATTTTTTTTATTAAAAGGAGTATAAAGAAGAAAAGACTCGTGAAACGTTTCGGAGAAAAATAAATAAAACAAACGAGGAAAAACAATTCACGAGACGTTTGAGGAAAAAAGTCACGCAAGGTTCAGTCACATCACGATAAATTAACATATAATCGTGGTTATAAATAAGACGAACAAGGAAAGAGGAAAAAGCACGCACGATTCATTCGCATCGCAATACATTACTAATCGTCGCTAATACATACAATAAACGAGGAAAAAAACAATTCGCGAGACGTTTGAAGAGAAAAGGCGCGCGCGGTTTAGTCACATCGCAATAACGATTGAACATAAATAATAGCGATAAAATCATTTCCGAAGTCACGGCGTACACGAGCGAGCTGGGATAAATAAATGAACACTAACACTAAAACATATGTATGTCGAAAACAGTTTTTTTTATTTCCCCAAATTTATACAATACAAAATGGAAAAAATCTCGTATCCTGTCGGAAATCACAGGTGCTTCACTTGCTCCTGCCGTTCGGTCCACCATTCATGTACCTTTATCACATTCTCCATCGCGCAGTTCCTCGTGTGACGATTGCAGCGAAAAGGCCTGACCGCGGTCAGCGTTCGCAGCCTACCGATGTCCTCGTAATCGGCATCGATGGTCTCGATCGTGACATCAACGTCGGGCGTATCCCCGATGAGGTCTCGCAGCCATTTCTTCTTTTCCTCTCCCTTCACGTACACAATCGAGACGGAAGAGGAAGCGGAAGCGGAATCGGAAGAAGAATCTTCCTCAACAAGTTTTCCGTACACAGCCTCTCGGATGATTCTCTTAGCGTGACAGTACTCCGTGTCGCCGGCGTTCCATCCAAGACCGTGGTGATTCCGCGTCAGCCACCTCGCTTGACTTTTTTCCTTCGTCGTCAGGATGTGCCATACCTTGGTGAAAAAATACATGGTGTGTAAGCACGGTCCTTTTTCTCAAGACCGCAACCTCTTTGACGACAAACTTTTCGCCAACAATGAATCCTTGTAGATCCACGAATGTTGGTACGTCCGACATAGTTACGATCTCGTGAACGACTGATAAAATAAATGACTTTACTCGAATTATATATCTATATTCCACTACAAGATCATGAATAATAAAGCAGCCTATTTACTGTCGCTACAGAATCTTGCACATAATATTAGTCAGCGAATTATATATGTATTCCACTACAAGATCATGAATAATTGTCTTTCCGTGTCAGCGAATTATATATGTATTCCACTGCAAGGTCATGAATAATAAAGCAGCCTCTTTAACCGCAAACTTCTTTCCGTAACGATAAATCCTTATAAAATCAGCAAAATCAATGTCAGTACATCTCATGAGCAAATGATAAATGAATTTACTGTCGCTACACAATCTTGCGCACGATGTTAGTCAGCGGATTATATTCCACCACACGGTCGTGAATAATAAGACAGTAGGCCGTTGTATTAGATTCTATATTGCGTTTACACTCAAACTCTATACGAACATCCACGGTCGCGCTTTTTATCGATTCATTCTGACGTGAACAATCCATCACCACAAACGGGCACCATTCCTTGAACAGGGTCAGCGTGAGGAGTACCTCATCGCTTTCGCTTCCGTAATAAGACTTTCGAAATTTTCCATACATGTCATACAGTATAGCGATTCTACGATTATCAAAATTTAAATTCATATCGTCGTAGGGATAAAAATCAGAATTGAGATACAACTTAACATTCGTAAGATTGCCGCTGTCAAAAACGGAGGCAATTTTAAATATGTTGTTAATTCTTCCAGTTTGCAGCGCGAAAATGACGTATCTCCGCTTCTCCAGCTGCGTCGCGGCTTTCACGGCCCACGAATGCTTGACCGTGGTCTGCAGCAGAGGGTACTCATACAGATCCCACGAGCGAAAACCCATGCTCAGATAACGTCCGCTCTCCAACGTTCGCAAAAGGGACAATTTATTTACATCGTTCAACATCACGTGTGGCATTCTCCATTGCAGCTTCGACAAAGTGATCTTTGGATCCTTGTTATGATCCGACGTCGTCACGATGCAATTGGCGTTGTTCCGCGAACGTATGAGAATAAGTTCGTGTCGCGCGTTTATCACCACGCCCTTATAATCCTCGCAAAAACCGAGAAGCGTGTCAAGAGGTACGCAAAAGTTGAACTCGCCAATTTTGGGCCTCGGTCCAAGGTTCCATCCAGCGTTCTGCAGTTTTTTGCCTCTCTCGGCAGTCAGCGACACGAAGTTCTTAATTGAGCTCGTTATTCCGACGTTTCTGTTCTTGTCAATCTCGACGCCATTGAGCTCATATCGAATCTCATCAAACATAAACGCCACGCAGTTGCTATCCATTCGCGTCTCCGAGGTAATTTCCGCAATATTGTCGGAAAGCGTCCCCTCAACGTAGAGAAAACTCTCGCAGGGTAACGTGTACAGATCCTGCTGTTGTGTCGGTATGCGTATCTCTCCGCTGTATCCGAGCGTGGTGTTGGCGTACGGATTATACGTGTGAGTTTCAATTTTGACAATGCGCTCGTCGAAAACTGGCTCACCACCGATGCTCAGGATGTCAACCATGACGATTGTTTCGCACAACGAATCCCAAGGATCGCAGAAAAGCAACGTTCTCTACGCTTAGCTCGTTCCTCTTTTTCCACCACCTCGTCCTCTCGCTCCGCGCGCCAAACGATAACGTTGGTGGCTCAACGACAGCGACAGCAGATGCGCTCTTACTTTCTCTCGCGGACGACTCGTTCAGAACGAGCATCTTTCACGCACCCATATATCTAACCTCTGCGTCGCACATGCAGTCGAAGCGTTATCTCCTCGCCACGAAAATCGATCGGTCGCCCGTTCTGATCCACCACGCGCACCGTTATGTCAGTAACACTCCGCGCGATGATCGGGAGATAAATGATCTGCGTCGGCGTCTCCGACAGTTTATATCCCGGTGGAACGTTCGGCGCAAATTCGTGTATCGTGTGCACCAGCATACCGTTGCTGTAAGCCCCCATGGTAAGATTGCATTCCACGCGAATGATATTTACGTCCATTATCTTCGTCGGCTCGTCGGACGCGTACCACCTGTTCGGCTTGAGTACGCGATTCGTCGAAAAACACAGCAGAGAACCGATGTTGTTCGGTTTGGTAAAGTTTACTCTGTAGGCGTATTTAATCTCACTTCTCATGGTGTTCTCGTTGGCGCGAAAAATTATCGAACGTTCATCCCCTTTCTCTTCCTCGTTATCATATATGTAATCCTGATCGTCATCGTCCACGCTCGGGTACAAGTCGTGCGTAACCGTCGACGGTTCCGCACCGATAAACACCTGTCGCTTGCGGAGAATAGCAGCTCTTAGATATCTGCCTATGGCACGCAGTTCATACGATCCCTCGGGAATCGTAATCGTCTCGTCGTTTTGGTCGAAATAAAATTTATTATTCGTAGAGTTAACGTTCGGTATCGTGTTGTACGTCTCGAAATTCGCGAGACCCAGCTCGTAATCACCGTCGCTCAGATCCAGAGCGGGAAAGTAGCTCGCCGCGAGAACGCTACTTCTCCCGGTCAACGTAAGTGTCAATGACATGACAATGAACGATCGCTTATTCAGGAAAATCGTCTCCAATCGATCTCTCGAAGAAACCGCAGACACAGCTGACCGCAGATACTTCGATCGAACGTCTGATACGAACGATAGTTGTACGCGATATTCACCTCGCTTCCGAGATATCGCACAAGTTCCCGCGGTGGACGAAGGTTACCAAAACCGTCGAAGTAAATCGCATTGCTTCCTCTCTTGTCGTAGGCGACCCAGTGCGTGCCCGGACCAGCGGCGTTGTCGAGATTTACAATACCGCTCTCATCGTTACGCACTTTCGTTGGCAGCGCGTCACGCATAAACACGCCTCTGAAGAAGGGTATGCGCAAACGGCGCGCAGAGCGACTCAATTGCTCGTTCGTCGTAAGACCAGACAACGGTAGATCAAGTGCGGTTAACGTTTCCGTCCACGAGATTTTTTTTTACATCTTAACGACGACGGTTTTCTTCTGATCGTTCTTGCGCCGCCACCGCTACGTTTATACGGCGTGAGATACAATCCACGACCTTCTGTCGCTCGATTGTGACGCTGCAATTCCTCAAGTTGACGTCGAGCAGCCTTGCTGTCGTTCACCGCTTTTGCTACACCGGCCGCTCCACCCGATCAG